>PNEQ01106266.1:0-26874 GCA_003012365.1 Medauroidea extradentata
AACGATAGCCAATGCGATGTAAAATGATACACATGGGGGAGTGTGGGATAGAAAGCTACACACGCTAATGTTTTTGTAACGGAGTGAACACGTCCTGGCCGTACCGAGCGTGTGCGGAGTGTAACCGGGCCGTTCCGTTAGTACGCGTCCCCCAGCACTAGGGAGCTCAGCTACCACAACGTTTGGTCCGAACAGTACAGTATAAGTAAGAGGTGTAGAGAGTAACTGTTATTAAGAACACTCACATAACAATTCATATTATGTGCAGTGCAATAAAATTATTAGTGACATAGATGAACTATTCATGCATCAACTATCTATTGCATGTGCCCACTGTTTTTTTTTTTTTTTTTTTTTTTTTTTTAACTTACAAGTATTTTCATAAAAGAAATTACTTTACACCATTTTGTCAATTTTAAAATCTTGCTATATTAATTTCTTTATTTAAATAATTATAAGACAAGCGGAACTGTTGTTGAAACGTTTGAGTATTATGTCGTAAACAGCGTCACGCTCTTATTACGAAGAGAGAGAGAGAGAGAGAGTGTGATTGTATCTACGCAACGGTTGATGAAGTTGTTTGTCAGCGTGTAAGGAAACACGAATGCAGACGACAGGATCTTTCTCGTTTTTCCACAGAGGAAATAAAATCCAAGAGAGAAAAATTTCTTTAGCGGCGAAAGTCCGCATAACGAAGACAGTTTTTATTGGATCTGTGCGTGTGGTTCATGTTCCGCTGTCGCGGACTGTTTTTCTTCCCCCCTCCCCCAGCAACCACCCTGTTCCCGCAACCCTTTTTCATCTCCTACAAGGGGCTGTCACTTCCAGAACACTTCCAAATGAAGCGCGGCGCGGGAAGGGAGATTGATGACGTCAGAGCTGTGCGGTTGCAGAGCAAGCTGCCGCTCGTGGATTACCTACGTGTGCGCTGGTAATGAGGCTGCTACAAGCAGAGATGTTGGAACGCACCCTGTTTTCGCGCATTGCGCTCTGCACTGTAAAAAAAAATAATTCATCTTACCATACCTATGTGTAGGAAGAATTATGGGAACAAAATGTTTCCCATTCATAATTACTAACGTTACTATATATATTTACGAAACAGGCAATTGTATACTATTGTTACCAAACTTGAATATCAACAGTGATCAAAATTGTCTCTTTTTACAAGTTTAAGTGTAGTAAATGGTCCATATTATGTATGGGTTATTTACTGCCATTACTATCTAGGACTTTTTCCCAGTGTGTCCTGACGGAATTCCACCACGCATCGACACACAGTCGTGAATTTTTTTTACGTATATCATAGGAACCGTATAAGCAATTCCTATCGTAGTTTACATTTACCTTTCAGTTAATAACAAGGGTTATCAAGGCTTTCCACACACATCTTGTATACATCTAATAAGTTGTTACATGTAGCTGATGATTCTGTAGACTGACAAAATGAAAGTGGAGAAGCATATTATTTGATTATTTCTAAAATAAAGAATGCAAATACTTTAAACAAAAAAAAAACGATAGCCTACTGCCCTACTGAACCGGGCATAAAATTTCTTCTGGCAAAAATGAATAAAAATCATTGTCAGACTTGTTCACATTAATATTGGAAGCATCGGTATTAAAATTCTCTACCATTGTAATTTTTGATGTTATTCGCTAGAGAATTATAGTTGTCAGAACACGCTTTAGTGTCGGAAACACACGGATGTCATCCTTGCCTATCTTAACAACTTTTGTTTTCAAAATAACATCACTTATACTCCACGAAAATGTGGATATATGCTACATGTGCATTAGTAATTTCCTTCGAGGAGTGACAGATGTCTTGGCCTCTCTGCTTCTGGGTAAATTTATTGAAAGTGAAATGGAACATCGTTATAAAGTTATATTATCGCTATACATATTAACAAGTAATTTTGCCATTCTTTTTTATTTTAGATAGTAACATTTAAATGCATACAGTTTAACAATCAGAAATAAAATTTCTGACTTTAACGAGAAAAAAAAACTCGGGTAGTCTTCGCTAGTTAAAATTCGTTTTCTGATGCCGATTATTTCTGTCACTTAGGAATGGTAAAAGGCCCCATGAAATTTATGGTGTCTACCTGAACAATATAAACTAATAATTGGCAGGATACTCACATGAGAAACTTAGCAGGTTTTTAATGTCGGTCAGAAGGTTTTCTAAGGTACTCATATTTTCATGTTCACGCATTCCGTCGTTCATGTGCGCTCACCAAATCCCTGAGTGTCTCCAACCATCCATCGAATTGGCAGAATGCGTGTGTGACGAAGCTATATCAAATCGAGGAAGAGCGGCGTTGCACATTTTGTGGGTTGTTACTGTAAAGTGAACACTTTTGAAGACCTCGTAGTCAAGAATAATGATCAAGAATTTTATCGTGACTGTGTACGTTAGTTTTGACTACGGAGAAATTTGTAAACTGCGTTTGTTACTTGCACCGTTGTCATAATGTTAATCTGTTGAATCAAGCCAGTTATTCCCGTCCCGCGATGTAATGAGATAAGTTTATGTTGGAGCAGCTCTGATTTATGAGTGACTACCGACAATGTCAACGCGTAGTTCGTTAGCTGTGAGACGGAAATACATATCCGAACAGTATAAAACTAAATATTTTACATATGTATCATACGAAACTATGAATAATTATCGAGTGGGTTTACAAGTTGCTGGAAGATACAAGTTGCTGAAAAGAAAAAAAAAAGCTGAAATAGTTCACACTTTACCGATACTATACTCTATGCCAGAACACAGACTATAATAGTTCACACTACCGATACTATACTCTATGCCAGGACACTGAGACTATAATTTGTTTTTCCATGAAAGGTACAAAGTAAACGCTGTCAAGCACAGCAGGTTCAAATTTTAATAAATCTCCTCGGATGTAAACTATATATACGGTATTGTATATTTTGACAATGCGTAAAATTAACACTAACATCAATACATCACGCGTTAGGGAAGTGATGCCAGGGTACAAATGTTTCCCAAATATGCTAGTTCCACGCTTAGTGTGAGCGAACAAGAACCCTAGCTTAAAATGTCTCAACCGTATACACTATTCACAATATAACTTGATGTAGGATTTTTTTTATTAATTCTTTGTCAACTTAGATACTAGGTTCCATGATATTGTGTTCTTTATGAGCAGTGATATTTTTTTTTACGTCCTGGTTAAAAGTACACGTACAATAGCGATTTGAAGCTCTAGATATCCTGAAGCAATTAGTCTCAATAAGTTACTCGATTAAAAATGTTCTCTGCAGAACTCAATCTAACTAACATGAATTTTCATGACATACGTTATTTGGATTTTAACTCTTAAATTGAAAATTCGACGAATAAGACTCATAAACAATCCCAAAAAATTGAAAAATTATAATTTCAAATAATTTTTAACCTTAAATGCGTTTGGGGGCCGTTACGTAAATAATGTAGGTAGTTTAAATTGGTAAACTTGCAACAGAAAAAGTAACTGCTACAAAATTTACCTACATTGTGTGTACTCACGTGACAATTCTAAGAGATACACCCAAATATTAAATTAGGTTAAATGTTAATTCTATTTTAGATCGATACGTCATTTTGTAGATTTGGACTTGTCGTTTTGATCTATTCTGTTTCAATTCCGCTAAGTTTTAACTTTTTAGTTATTTAGTGGTTGATGTCAGCACTAATTTTCAATTATTATTTTTAACTTTTTTAAAGGATTTTTTTTTACGTTTCTCTTTCCATTTACTTTTTAATTGAAGCTTTCTAAACTTTAATGCTTGTACAGTTATTGTAAATATCAATTAAACTAAAACACACTTTATCTTTATAAATTTCAATAAGTTTTGAAATATTTTGTCATAAATATAAGCACTGAAATCGACCATTTCGTTCGGAAGTCAAAAAGCCAAAGACAGAAACACAGACAGCCAGAGTGAGTGAGTGATAATCTTTGGTCAGCGCTTAAAATTGAGTTCTTTCGCGCTGGTGAAGAGTGACATGAGGTGAGTATGAAAGCCGGAATGAAAGAGCAGGGGAAACGGGAGATCCCCGAGAAAAACCGCCGACCAGCGGCATCGTCCGGCACGATTCCCACATGCGAAATTCCGGGGACCGAACCCGCTGGGAATCAAGCCCTGATTGCCTTGGTGGGAGGCGAGAGGTCTGACCATTCGGTCACCGCGGCCCCCAGACAGCCAGACATAGGCTTTAAACTTATCATAACCTGTCTCGTTATTTTAGTGTGACTTTCCTATTTTGCCGTCTTACGATATTTCGTAATAATGCTCCTTTTCCTTCTAAAAACTCTGTTAAAAATTTGTGGCTACACCACACAGGAATAAAATATAGGCTATAACCATATGTTTGAGAAATTCTCAAACCAAATGCGAAATGAACAAATAATTTTTTAATAGCTGGACAGATTTTTGTTAAATACAGCTGAGAATCATTCAGATGAAACTACCTTGAGTTAAAATAAAATAATTGAAATCGGTCCATCCATTTGGGAGCTACAAAGCCACAGACATACATACAGACATAGCCGTCAAACTTAAAATAACTCTAATTTTTGGTCAGTGGTTAATAAAAAAGTAAAAAGAAATTTGCATTTCCTTTTGACGTCTTCTTATAGTTAAAGAATTTCGGTAGGTAATTGCGGCTGCATTCGCTCCTTTTTTAATACAATTTTGTCCTTCATTATTGAAATACCCGCCAGTGTTTGTGTTCATCCTGAAGTATCGTATCGCAAGTAAAAAATGATGTCCTCAGTAGTTTTTGTAGTCTAATGCTGGTTGTTATATGAACTGGCATTACGTGAGTAATTCAGTATTAGACTATAACATCTAAACGATGTCGCGTATATTATTTCGGTCACAAGTATGATTATTATTACTATGCCGGCAAACACCGATTGTTTTAAAACAATCAGAAAAGCTCTACAAGAACCAAAAGAACATAAAAATTTACTAGTAATAAAAATATAATTTGTTTAAATATTTTTATAACTGTTGAAATCATTTAAAAAGGGAAATTGCTTGAAGCGTTGTAAAAGAACAAAAACTTCAAATCAAGGAACGCTGCATCAAATATAATACTATAAACTGGGATGGTTCCTTAAAGAAGGCCATGGTCGATTCCTTTCATAGCTCATATCCTTGTGTTGTGTTTTGTGTCACCGTCTCTAACGACCTCGCTGTCGCGTGTCTACCCACGCTGTTTGCACGTCACATCGTCTCCTCGAGGTTCAATTATTTCCTTTCATAAATAGTAGGTTTTCACAAGTAGATGTTTGATAACCCTAACACTTACGGCCACGAATGTCCTTCGTGTATAATAACAGTATTACTGATATTTGTGTCCATCAATGATAACTAGTAAATTCCATTATTAATTTATATTTAAATTAAAATGTATACTAACAGATCAACACTTATAAATCATTTAAAACTATTTGCTAACCACAAATGTACATAATTTTCAATGCTGTTGTTAACGAACTGATGATATTAGTTCCAAATTTTTAATGAGCCCAATAAATGAAAAGAGCAGCTCACATCAGGGCACGGAAATATTTGCTAGAGAACGTCAGTACCCATCAGTAGTAATGAGGCAATAGCTGGCGTTGCTGATATCACAGACCGGCGACATTCGTGAGTATCGGAACGCGATAAAGAGTAGTTGCTTTAGCGGTAAACCCTTATCATCCACGCTGAAACTGTCCCGGAAAAATTCAAAATGAAATGATTCTGCACACGGTAGTTGAACTTCAGTTTGGCACCCTGCTCTGTTTTGCATATTTTGTCCGGATTTATTCTTTCCTCAGACACACAGGCATACCGATTCGGCATTCATACTTTAACTTAATAACTACAGCAACTTCATTGTTCAAATATCACTTTAAATTTTAAAGGTCAATTCAACTGCAGTTTATGATGATAACATATTTTTTTATTGATGAGTTTAGCAAGGGACATTTTCCACCGCCAATAGTGCTGATATCGGTAATGGGTCTAATTCATGCTAATACTTGTGGAGAAAACTTCGGGGGCAAAACCGAACATTGCCGAAGGGAGAAATGTACTCTATAATCGCCAGCATGATTCCTTTACGAGGCCACAGCGCAACTCGTGGCGGAAATTGTCACTTTCCAATATAATAACACTGAGCTTCGTACCTGTAGTAGGTTTAACCATGGCTCTGGTGCCTCGGAGATTAAATGGGAAATTAATGTTACCATAAATTACTTCTCAGTACATCTGCTGCAAGCACAACTCTATTAAATTAAAGGTAGTAGTTATTGTAAATCGTCTGGAAAAATATTGCCACACGAGAAACTGTTTTTTTTATGTTGATATCCAAAATGTTAGTACAAAAAGACAAAATTAATATTTCGCATAATGAATTATGAGCAAATATTTGTTTTAATTTTTTTCTTACCCAATATTTTTTAAGAAATTCTAAGTGTAACAATATTTTTTAAATGTTACTTTTTAATTGAACTAATGATATGTAAATAACCTCAATTTTTATTCAATTCCATTTAACGGCTTCAACTCAGATCCTAAAAGCAAGGCAATATGTATTAGATTCTCTGAGTATAGTTATCTTTGTATATTTTATACATTTTTCGGTTACACGTAAGCTTCGTTAAAGATATGCAGAGACAGTGTGCCAAGAGAACGGAACATGTCACGTCGTCGATGCGCACTAAGATATTAAATAGCTACAGTGTTAGGGTTGTTATTATTTTGAAATATTCGCAAGTATATTATAAAAGATACAAGTACTACCGTTGGTATTCACATAATATCGATCCAAGGACCTAGAGGCCAGGTAACTTAAGTAATGTGATTTGCCAGTGTCGTGATGTTTGGACTTTCTCTGGGTACTCCCAATTCCTTGTTTGTTCTGCCGTTGCCCCGTCCTCGTCTCATGCCATATTATTCAGGCTGGTTGCATGGTTTACGTTTCTCTAAACTGTATTTAACTTCTTTAAAGTACGCTGCAAGTCACTACGCTAACGTCACTGCTCATGAAAGTATGAGCGGTATAGATTAGACGTAGAATACTGAAGAACTTTGCATAAACGTAAGCTCATTTCATCCCCAGTGTAAGGCATTAAAATTGTATTTCTCTTTATGTTTTAGTTCTAGTGTACCAGTAAATGCAACCATTTTATAAGTATGGATTTTTAGCAAACAGTTTAAGAGCGTGAAATTATTTCCCGAAAATTACAAAATTATATGGTCAGTACATAATGTTTTGTCGCTGCAAACAAGGAGAGTTAAGTTGACCATGACGAAATTGTTTGCCAGTGGTAGTTGATAAACATTGTTTCACACATCATCACAATTTAATTCCGATAGTAAATAAGCCAGAAGTTATATGTCCTGTTACACGACAAGCGTTGCTCTTGAACTCGGGTGGCGCCGGCTATTATGATCAAACGCCACCCACTCCAGCGATACGGCGGAAATGGAAGCCCGTGAATAAACTCGTTAGTACTGCAACACATTTAGGAAGGGATAAACGTATCCTGGAACCTCTGGTTGTTGCAATTTCGCGCAGGATCGCCCTCTACGTCCCCCCATCCCCTCCTTCCTCCACCAACCCACCGCGCATTTTGCTGCGAAATTACTGTTTTCGGCGTTTCGCGCGCGGTGATTACGGCGGGCATAATGGAAAACTGATCGGCTGTGAATCGAGGGGCGCCACGCGAAGAACAAACAAAACAAGTCATTTGCATACTGTTGCGCGCAGGAGCTACTGGCCAAGCCCGTCTTTGCCCGGCACGCATTATGCTTTATATGAAGTATAGAGGGCGCGCTGTAGGAAGGGGGTTGCTGGAGAGGGGAGGGTTAGCCGGCTGCTGCAGCGTCCGGTTATTGAAGCTTCGTTAAAAGGGTGGGGAGAGTTCACTGAAACATTTAACTGTTTTAATGATTTTCATATTTGTACGGGATATCGTTTGTTTCGTAGACTATTTTTGTAACTATTTTTATCTGTAACAGTTTTATAGTAGGTTTAACGCATAATTACCGCGAAAACTGTAAATAGGAGAGGTATTGCTATACAGGGGGTTATTTATAGACTGCTAGTTCATCTGGAAGTCTGCTTCTGGTTAACAAGTCTTTCTGCTGCTCTTATGGGTCGCTTGCCATGTAAATACAACACATGCATTCCTTTTCTGACTCACAGTTAAGTTAACTCTACAACTGGTTAGGTGGCTCGGTGTTATTAGCTTGGCAAAGGACAATTCCCACCGCCAGCATCGGTAAATGAAAAGAACTTCGTCCATCGGTAGTGTCCGGTTTTTGAGCCCGAGATTCTTCCCATAAGTAGAGGCACGAGTATTTCGCGTATTAATCTGGTAGTGGTTTAGACTTCTCAGTCCTATATATACATTGGCCAAAGTCCAGTATCTATTGGCTCCTAACCGTGCAAGTAGGCAGCCGCACTAATTATTTTATTATTTATTACTGGCTTGCAACCTCCAAAGGCGTGTCAAAACAGATGTCGCCTAGTCACGGAAGTTACAGTGGTATACAGGTTATTGGCGTTCAACCTGGCCTACAATCAATACGCGAAATACTCGTGCCTTAGCGAAAATTTTGCGACTTACCGATGCTACCGCAACTAGTTATGGAAATGGTCCCTTGCCAATGTGATTCATAATAAATTCGATTATATTCCTAACGTCTAATATAATTAGTTTACACGGAGATAAAACTGTGAAAAATCTTTCAGTTGTGCGTTACTCGATATAGTCAACCTTGACATTACTGGCACGCAACTCAACGAAGTACGTTCTTGAAGTACTGAATGTGCTGTTGTTTGTTTTCACACCTATAATATAATGTACCGAAGTATTTTTTCTTACGCCAATTCCATTTATTTTCTGTAAATTGACGGCCTCAGCTGAGGCTATTACGTGAGAATGGGGCTGTGCTGGTTCGCCATTGCCTTCCGCAGAGATTATGGTGAAAGGACAAACGCAACATCCAGTCCCGAGCCTACTGAGTTTACATTACATTTGTACCTCCTCATCCGGGAATCGAACACAGGACCCTTAGCCCACCGGACAGGAGCTCTAACCATTGAGCAAGCGGTCGAATGTATGCAAGAATATATTTGTTTTAATAATTAATCATATAACACGTAGTTACCTATTATTAATTAAATTTTCTTCTACAGCTAGTTTTTTTAAGAAAGAAAACCGAAAGTCGTGAAGCATAATCATGGCTCATATGATCTGTCTGAATGTAATCAATGTGAATAAATAACTATGTCCTTGAATTGCCTAGGCTTGTTTACCGTAACGTGAAACTGATGAGGATATTTACGAAAATATAGGTGAATTGAGAAAAAAATCCCTTAAAGCGTATTCGAAGATCGTGTGTGTGATATGTAACTATAACACAAAAGGCACGTGGTATGCAAGTCTATAGCGAAATAAAAGACGGAAGTACGTTCGAGTGAAATGGCAATTAAAGCTAAGTTTCTGACGACAACCTTGTCAAGCCACTGAATGCCGCCATCGTGACGACTGACATAATGCTGATACGTACGATTTATACTCGCTAAAAATGCATGACAGTACCCGGGGCCAACTATCGACACAAATTGTTAATGTATTAAGTGTTGGTAATGATAGTACATGTGTAATAAATAATAATTATAGTTCTTTGAACGTCTTCTATTTCCGAAACGCAATTTTATTCTATAGAACCCTGTGACGCATTATTAACATTGTCACACTTCAAAATACTCGTAAGGGTTTTAATTAGGATTTTTGAGTCATATTATTTAAAACATTAGTCTATCAGGCTTTGCAGGCACAGACATCGCAAGCAAGGCCCCACTGGAAACGCCTGCTAAACGTACGTTCAGGCTAACCCGCCGAACATGACTGAGTTACGGGTCTGTATATTCCTCAGAGGCAAATTTCTTTGGAAAAGAAAAATAGCCATTCTAGTTTTTTTTTTTTTTTCAATAGCAGACAATTTCTCTCCAATGAATCTCCCATATAATTTAACTATTTCCTTTACACAAAATATAATCAGCAAATGTCATATTAAAAAATTTGCATATTCCCCTTACCACTACTAACGTACTTACATGGTGACATTTCAAAAGCTGGAGACGTATTCAATCCCATCCCTCACTAGTAGAGTTTACGTATAGCACGGTATTGGATACTTTGTGCTTTATAATATTTGTAGAAAGCTTATAGTTTACTAGCAGAGCGCCCGTGGCTTTGCTCGCGTGTGTTACTATTTAACTGAAAAACCTCTTTGTACACCAGATTAGTAGTGTTAGAATGACCACGCTTCTAGTCGCGCTAACTCTGCAGCAGGATAAGTAGCTGTAGCTGCCCACGCGAAAAGTAGTCCCTGCCGCTAACAGCGACTTCCCTGGGCCTTATTTATAGGCACAGCAATGTTGACGTTGTGGGGTAATTTCAAACTCTTAAATGTAAGAGAGTAATCGAATGAAATACGTAGTTTGAATGTTAGGAACATTGATTTCCCTCTAGCACAACCATTGGTGATGGTGTCCTCAATAACGTATTTGTGTTTTAGGTGAAAAACTTATGTTACCATTTAAAAAGTTTTTTTATTTTAAATTATGCTTTTTTTAATAATTACACTAAAAACTGGGTAACCTCCACGAAATCCTCGTGAACCAATAGGAAATATTTTTATTAGATATAAATGCAAGTGTGTAAAGTTATCCATACATTAAACTCAGAATAAAGACATTTATTTAGCTAAAATAAAATCAACTTGGCTCAACAGCATAATTTGTATATTGTCGTTTTATAATTATGTTGCTGAAACAAACAACTTTGTTGTTCTTATTTTATTCCCAAATGTGTAGTCTTTTGGTTGTCACAGCTAAATGTTCTTTTTCCTGTACAGAAGCAGTCTCCTGATTGGTCGTCTCCCATTGGCTGAGCAGGATAAGGGGCTTTACCCTATAGAAACACATGGTTTTTCCAGTCTCCTCATCAATCGCATTCGTGTTCCTGAACCCTGTGTGTCTACCTGATGACGGGAACAGATTCCAGTTCCCGAAACGTCGTTAATACTGACTGTCTGGAAAAATACTGTGTTTGGTTTCGTCACATCGTTTGTGTCGTTTGTTGTTTTTTTCTGTTTGTGTCTGATACCTTTGTGTTTTGTTTCGTCTCATCGTTGTGTCATTTGATGTATTTCTGTAAGTGTCTGATATCTACTGTGTTTTTGTTTTGTCTCATCGTTGTGTCGCATTGTCTACTTAGGTTTATTTTTTATGTTTTTGTGTTTTCTCATTTATTTTCTGTTTGTTCCTTGTTTTATCTGACCCGATTCCAGTTTTGTAATTTCGTGTTGTGTATGTATCCTGATGACTAAAGCATACTCTACTTATTGATGTTTTCTTGTCTTATTTTTTTTTTCTTTTGACAGTCATTTATTTCGCAATGGAGTATGTCCAAGCAAATAAATCCAGTCATACGCTCCCATCACACAGTTCTTTCAAAGCTCAGAAAAGTTTTGTTCCCTAAATCGTAAAAAAATTAGGTATCTAGTAACTTATCAGTCAGAATAAATGTGAGATCAATGGCCATACATTAGCGGTCACAATCAAACTGAGCGTCAATAGTAGTTGCTTCCTTACCTATCGTTTGCACACTTCCTCAAATGAACGGTATTTACATTGACATATTTGATCAATTTTACATTATTTTTCTGTTTCTGTAAACATTGTTTTAAGGGTACTGTGATGCCTACACGGAACACATTACATACTCATACAAATATTGATATTACGATATTTCTGACAGATATCGCAAATTAAATCCCGATGTTTAAGTACAAACAACGGCGAAATGGAAATTTGTTTTTTTTTTCCTAAACAAATAATGAATTTTAGCCAACCAAACATTAGACTGCCAGGCGCAGGTATTTTGTCAAATTAACGACGCATTTTTCTGAGTCAAAATATCATGTGTGTATCATTTCGCATTTTTTCAGGGGGCAGCTCTAGTAGGAAATACTTGATTAATTTGGCAGTACTGGTAATGTTAGTTAACGAATGATTCACGAAATAATGCTGCTTTACTTCCAAGAAAACCGTTTATAATAAATGTGAGATTCTGATCCTGTTTGGAAGAATGAGTTGAAGTTGAAAACAAAAAGAATACAAAATTGTGCAAAATTGTTAATATGGCCAAATTTACCGAGTCTCTTCTAAATATATTTTCAGACTGTCTTACGTTAGATTTATAGTTTTGACAGTTATCTTGGAGTTACGTACACTGTAAAATGTTATTTGCAAATCTACAGCATTTATATACAGGAGCATTAATAAGTAGGTATGGTAAAATAGTAGATGTAACCATTCCTATGCATTTTTAGGAAACAATAAAATGAACACTTATGTTACCTGGCTTGCATAGTAACAATAATCAACATTTCTCTATTTGCAAGCCGAAGTATGGTAACCGTCCTATACTGTGTATTTTTCTTTTTTAGTTATTTTACAATCACAATGCTACTGTCAACCACAGGTGATTTCTTCTCACACACACACAACGGACTGTGAAACTGTCCAGTGTACTGGATGATTAACGAGGACTTATCGTCAAACACACAGGACTTAATCCATACATAAACTGGAGTAAAGATGTAATATTTATGTAAGTCCTAATTCGGTATTTTCCTTGTAATTCGAAACATTTGAAACATGACGAATGAGATGCTGACGTAAATTGAGTGATGATTGACCTGACCGTATTGTTTGCATTGTAGCAGAAACAGTCGCGCAAATAAATTACACCAATCAAGCGTCTTGGAGTTGTGCAGGTTGTTTGTGCTATGCCTGGAGCCAGTGATTTTTAGTGAAAAGAATTTTACAATGCCTCACGTTCACATCTGCAGCTTTGCTTCATGGTTATTGGCAGAATGTTTTAGTGCAGAGGCGTCACTCATTTGACTATGCCAATCAGGACATGGTATCTGCGACACCCCTCGTCTATAATTTACGTGCATGAGAACCCCGAGATGCTCAGAGATAAAACATCCAATAAGTGACCATGAAACAGAGTTGCAAGTGTGTTCACGAGATATTGAAACAAATTGTTTCAAAGTTCTTTTCCCCAAATATCACTGTCACTAGTTATGCCGAGTGAAATGCGCCTCATTGGTAACCTAAACTTAGTAGTACAACTGTCTACTTTTAACCATTGACCCAACACGTGTATAGTACTTCTTTACTCGAAATGATTTAGGAAGGATGCGTGTGCGTCAATAACTCCTTGTGAATCATCCTGTAAAAATTAAATAAATATATTTTCAGGTAAAAACCGTTTAGAATTGCCAAAAAAAAAATTAAATTCTGATTTGAGACGCGTCACATTGTGCACGTCTCAAACAAATGTTTGGTACATGTTAAATTTTAGTGTTCTACATTTGAAGACCTGAAAAATTCGCGTTTTCTTTTGGGCACAAGCTACGAGTCAATTGTAGGCTCCTGCCACTTCCTCAACTGGACCTCGGAAATATTTGACGCCTTCTGGCGAGTTGTGAGCCAATGTTAAAGAAGCAGGTAAATGCAGGCTCTGTCATGTATTTACTTGGACGTTTTACGTTTCCTCGAACAGTACAAGATCTTGGTAGAGGATCACGGGGGAAAGAGGGAAGGAGTCGGCCAGGGTCTATGTAAGGAATCATCCCAGCTTTCACCTGGAGTGATTTCGGGAAACCTTGGATAACCCATATCAGGACAGCCGGAACCGGGGATCGAACCCGAGTCTTCCCAATGCGAGGTGAGTGTTTTACCACTGCTCCACCTCATGTGGTACCATTGTGTCAGAAAGCAACCAATGAACAGTTACAAAGTACTTGAGTACCCACATATTCTCGGAGACTATGCTAGGGGTTAGTGAACCAACAATATTTTTCCTGCCTCTATATGACGCCATGCTTGTTGTACATTTACAGATTGTCCAGCAACGGACGCACAATAAGCATTCCAAAGAGATCCTGGGCTAAATTTCAGACGAAAATATCAGTGGCTAAATGTTATACGATGACAATTTACGTGCAAACTGTGCCAACACAACTCTAAGTAAGTTCACCTTGCGCTCCACAGATAACTTACCTATCTTATTATTGCTGTTCTGATCATTTAAGCCCTTGGCAGCCGAAACATAAGTCTATGTCTACTCGACGTGACATATATAAAATAATACCTGGATGAAGAGCGCAAGAGGAAACTCTCCTAGCAGTGTTGCCACATTGTGTACATACAATGTCGTCACGCAACATTTTAAAACAAACCATTTCGTTTCCAATGTAGCCCATAATTTGAGTGGTAAGCATATTACTATAAGGACGTTCCCGGACAACTTATATACATTATATTGAGCGACTGTACTATCACTGCGGTCGTGTTGCTGTTGCAGTCGGACCTGTCTTGTCGCAACACGCGCCAGAAGGTTGGCAGCATCTACACCAGGACCAACTTCGTGACGCTCAAGTACGTGACGGACGGCTGGGGCACCGAGTCCAACGGCTTCAAGCTCGTTATCACCGCCTTCAAGGACAAGCGTAAGTCACCGCCCTGCTCGCTTGAACTTGGCATGCTTCACACTCACTCCTCACACCTTGTCGTCACGTGGAACTAAAACGACAGAGAACAACGAGGCGTGTCGGGAAAATAAAAGTCAGTAGGTATGAAACTTAAGTGTTCTTGACAGCAATCTCAAAGTTTTAAAGGGTGAACCAGTTAAGTAACTCGGGGAAAGTATCAGTCCGACAGGGTGGTTTACGTTTGAGTAATTATTATTTAAACTTTTATAAAGAAAATTTAGCTCATTTCCAACCTACATAAATCGTTTGAAGACCACAGCCTTTCTATCGCAATGTCTGTAAAAATGCGTAGAACACTTTTATTTTGAAGAAGTTGTTTTCAAAGAAAGTTAACTGATAATTTATTTATTTTAAAATTTATTTTCCATTTGAACTTCGTGACTGCAAGCTATATAGGCAAGGCTCTTAGCACCTTGTTGGTTGCGTGGTCATTACAGACAGGACCAATGACTTCAAGGAACCATCCCAGTATTAGTCAGAAGGGATTAGAACCGTGAATTGAACACGTGTCCTCCTGAACATGACTGAAAAGTGATGTCAGCAACTATGCCAGTGTTGCCAAAGTATACGTTACAAACCTTACGCTATTTATCTTTACTTTCCTAACACGCTTCGTTTTTTCAAAATGTTGTGGCTGATCTGACAACGAATATTAAGAAAGGAACATATTGTTGTTTTATTAGAATACTATTATTAAAATTCCAAAAGGGAGCATGTATTATAAAACTGTCAAACAGTCATGTTGAAAATAATTTTTACTGCGTAGACTAATTTTTTTCGTAACAAAACTGATTATTAACTTAATTAAATATTATTTAAGACAGTAATTAGTTAAACTTATACGGTGTAATTTTTAGTTAGAAAAAAAAATATTCCGTAGAAAAAAAATAATTCTCAAAACACTATGTGAAAATTTTAAGATATCTGTTTCCTTTTAGGATTTGAAAATTACTTTAACATTGCCAAAATATTGGGCATGTGTGTGTCATTCACCGCATGTGCGTGTGTGTGTTGATGGCGTAGTTTCTAAGTAGCATAAAAAAATTTTGTGCTGATTGAGTTGGTTGCAGTAGTAGTACAATAGTAGTAGTAGTAGTAGTAGTAGTAGTGGTAGTAGTAGTTGTACGGCTTTTGCTTACAGTGTATCGTGAACATTGCTGAGGCTCTGCGTAGATAATGTGTACATAAAGCTATTCTCAAATGCCGTGGAAGTAGTATACAATTGACCCGTCATCAGGGGGAGGTAGAGCGGTTTGATCCAGGGTAAAAAAATACCTCGAAATGATCTTAATGAAATAAAACTCAACTTAATGACAACAGTTACAGTAAGAAATATTCTTCACACTAAGGCATCATGAAACTTTTTATTTATTTTTTTCCGAATTTTACATGACCCCGTATACAATCAGACTATATATGAGGTTTTATTTCAAATGGCACATTTAGTTAGATAGCAGGTCATATGTCTCGATTTACAATCCCATTATGTAATAATTGTGTTTTAGTTTACAACGAAACTTGTTGAATACGGTATACTTCGTAAAGTTTTAATTGAAATATATACAAAATTTTTAGAAACGAAATTACTAAATTACGTGTTGTAGCATGATTCCATTAATTATTTACAAACTTGTCGAATTGATGTTGTCTGTTCGCGGTAACGGCAGAGAAAGCCGTTGTTAACGGCAAATTAAAATTATTATTTCAAAAATTCGAACTTTTCCTCTCCAATTGGCAGTGTAAACGCTGTAATTTGACTTCACAAAAGCAGTTAATTTATTTCATTGCGCTCAGTAGTTGACCTCCAGAGACATAAAAATAAATTTATTTGTGGTTAAAGCTTATTGGAAGAACTTGACGTGACCTAAAGTCGAGTGCTTAACAAAGAAAATGTAATTGCAACAAAAGGTTTTTGTTTTAAACGTTCGCTTGACACTAATAATTTCAGTGACTACTGTTTATTACTCGTTAAGCGGTTTTCACAATACGGCGGCGCGATATGAAGCGACGCGTACGACGCTCGTCGCTGGCGTTAAAACTGAAACGTATTTTCACAATACGGCGACGCTGCGTCGCTAGCTGCGAGCAACACACACTGCGCTGCCCTCTATCTTTTCGCGGGATATTTTGACTTCCGATGTTTGAATGTAACAAAACACGAACGATAAACATGTGTGTAAAGTTTGATATAATATATAAATATAAATATAATTTAATAATTTACAACTTGAATGAATTGAAACGACTCATTTCCACATGCAAGGTTATGTTTTATTCAGTAAAGTAGAAACATATTTTCCAAGCCTCTAAATTTATTTTTACAACGAAAGGCGACCATTTCCATTAATTAGGCACGTATATTGGTATTAAATTTAACATTTTAAACCATAACAATAAATTACATTCTTGCCTCTGATAATGGCGCGCTTCTTCCAAAACAAAACTTCTTCTTCTTCTTTGTAACCGACGCAAGCGATGAGCGTCAAATCCAATGTCAGCCGCTCGTGCAATGTTCTCGACGCTCGCCGCTAGCGTCAAGAATCTGATTGGCTAACGCTTCGTCGCTAGCGTCACAACGCGTCGCGCCACTCTATTGTGAAAACCGCTTTACTTCTTTGGTTTATGACTGTTAATCTGCCAAATTTTTATTTCTACGAAAGAACTATGAAAATTTAGAAATGATAGAGACAACATTAAAAAATATTGTGGCTGAGTTTGCATTTGCATATTTAAAGGTTTACCTTAACGCTTTAAAATGTGTAGTAGAGTTTTATAAACTCGATTTTTTTAAACTTATACTCTTGCTGAAGGATCACACCAATTGTATAATCTTAAAAGGCTCACCTTCCTGTCACAAGCTTTACTAATTGAAGACCATTCATAAGGGGCTAAGTGCCAAAAGGTAAGTTTCGAGATAATGACGAAAACTGTATATTGCGACAAACAAATGATCAAAGAAATATCCAAATGCGTTCACATATTTTTTACAATAGGAAAGTAGTAAATAGAAGCAATCGAACAGTAATTAATACAAAACACTTAAGAACATCAATATATATTTTATCAATGAGCTAGAATACGTTGATGTTACTCCAACCATCTAATTGTTCTGATGTAAGGCGCGCATGGATATCACTAGGAGATAGCACTTTAGATATGTCTTCGACCTAATGTTTTGACATCTTTCTATGTACCTAACTCATTTTGATAGAAAATGGTACTCAGCCCCTTTTGAATGTTAAGTCCTCAATTTCTAAAACCGAGCGTGACCTAGAATATGACAAATTCAAACTCTGTGGCGAAATAACTCTGGAAGGCAATCATATCTATTACTCAAACTAAATTACGAAAAAAAATATGTACTTAAATATTTAATAATATTGCCTTTTAATGGGGGATGAATAGTAATCTAATTAAATTGCCAGATACTTTTCCACAGAAAATAAATGGGAATCAGATATATAATCATGACAAAATATTTCCACAATACACGTCAATAGGCTATATACTTAAATGACAAGAAAGTTCAACATTTATTGTTGTAATAATTTCATATTTCGTGAAGTGATAGCACGAGAACATTTGGACACAGTTTAGGGACATGTAATTTAAAATAGTGAAATTAAATTTGAGCACCCTTGCAAAACAATTCTTTTCGCACCAAATAGCTTCATCAGATCCAAGTTATACTGTACAGTCAAAACGTGGATATTTTCATTTACAATATATTTTGCCAGATTGTATGTTTCCACCATGATGAAAGTACACTGATGCATCCGGAATACAAAACTGGTAGTTCGAATTATTGCAGGAGCGTGGGAACGCATCTTTATTTTCCTCACTCGGAAAAACGTTTTGGTTCACTGACAAACACAAAAATTAGTTTTGAACGTTATGAATATAGGGAAATAAATACCAAGCAATTCTGCTATATTCTTCTCATCGTGTTCGACCCACGTTGTCAGTTTTCCAGTAAGCTTCTTCAATTTCAGACACTCTAGAAAAAAAAAAGGAAATAGTAAAATAACAGACCCTCTGTTACGATGACATGTATAGACAAAAACCAATACAGTGTGCATAACCCACAAAAATTTGGTTGCCTGTTTATCACACTTTACTCACATTAATTTAAGTAATAAACTTTATATGAGGTTAAAGCAATAATAATGTGACGTAACTTAAATATTCAGGTCAAGTGGCAAAATTACCATTTCATAATTTTGACGTAGAAAATGTTCTTAAATTCCAAGATAGAGTATTAAGATGTGTGAACGAATCAATATTTTTTGGTAAAGGCACAGTAAAATTATGATAAACGTACTCTCATTAAACAAAACTTTCTTTTAAGATGAATCATTATAGTATCTAAGATGAATAGTTTACAATTAAAGAAACGGGACATATTTTAAATCGATAAAATACGAAATATCCCTGGACCTTCACGAAACATAAAACGGGGGGAATGAATAGTGAAGATGGTCTTGAGACGTGTATTCAAGCTCTTGGAAATTGGATTCAAGAAATAAAATATATCAACGCTTCTGCTGAGGAGCCAGGGATACAGGAAGCGTAAATAAGTTAGAAAGAGATGAACGAGAGTTGTTATTATAAGATGAACAACTTTAGCACAAGTCAGGATTAAATAAGTTGAAGATGGAGTCTACGTGGAATACTAGAATGGGGAAAATGACAATGCCCCGAGAAAATCAACCGGCCAACAGCAACGCTCGACCAGTTTCTGACCGCAGGAATCAGGAACTACCCCACCGGGAATCAAACACTGTATCGTAGTAGTCTGAAACCTGCAACGCGAAGACATTCAAGCCAAGTAGGAAAACGCCATCGTTAACATATACTAATGCAAGCTAATACTGCCGTAGTGCAGAAAAAACTCACAATAAAAATAAATGCAAATAAAGGTAATCCCAGTAACATATTCGTATTCCTTTCTGGAATTACATTTCTGTTATGTTTGTTGACAGATAATAGTATTGTGGGGTTTTTCTGTAATACGGCACTATTGGCTCGCAGTGGCATAAGCAAAAAAAAGTTAGGTTTGTAATACCAACCCATTGCAGAAATCGTTCAAAGATCACATCGTCGTAGACGATCGAAAACGTTTCTAGGGTGGCCGGCAGGATGTGTGCTCTTTACACAGTTGGCCCTGGAACTTGAGAACACACACAGAAAGTCCGTGAATACTCTGGCCATTCATTCCCCAGCCTTGTGGATGCACAGTGCGCGCTCCCAGCACGACAAAACAACGCTGCAGTACGAGATAAATCAAGCAGAGGGGAGGAAGTTTACAGGTGTCGTTGGCACTACCAAACTGGCGGCGTACCTCCGGTAAAACACGGGCGCAAAAGAATAAAAGAGGAAGGTAAAATATTACCGGCAGCGAACTTGTCTAGATGAGAACGAATTAATCTCAAAAGTATGTGACGTTTAAGCACAATAATTCGCTCTTCAAAATTAAATAAATCTTGAATTCGTCTTGAAGATTCGAAAATTGTAATGCTTGAGTATAAGACTGTCCAGAAACTGCCGCGCAAAAGGCACGCCACGTGAATCCTGGGCTAAATTGGTGACGAAAATGTTTGCGGCAAAATGTTGTACGATGAAAATTTTAGCGCACGTAGTGGCAACACTACTTAGACAGTAAGTACCCTCTTGCAATCCACTTCAGGTATTATTCTATTTTATGTTATGTCAAGTAAATAAAAAATTAAGTTTGGACTGCTCCGTATCTTAATCCGGGCCCATAGTATTATGGTCAGAACAGTAGCAGTAAGATATCTGTGTAGCGCAAGAGGGTACTAAGGCATAAAATATTGCTACACTATGCGTATAAAATGTCACCATAAAACATTTTAGCACTAAAGTTTTCGTCTGCAATTAAGCCCAACATTTCCATGGTGTGCTTATTACGTGGCAGTACCTGGACATTCTGTATTACACAATTAATTTCTTGAATTCTTAAATATTTATTTCGCATATTTAATGTAAGCTTCGACGATGATAAGGGAACAGATATCAATTCAAACTGCGTTGTATTCATTAAAAGGAAACTTTATTTTACTGTTTTCCACCTAATGTCACTTACCTTTCACTGCAAGCAAAGATACGCTTGAGAACACGCTTGAATTCTCTCAGATTTGATAAATTTTCTGGTACGTCTTCAATAATTATGACATGCACTCTGTCGTATATCCGAAAATTCAAACAATCAAGGCCGTGTCATCGGGAAGGTCATGCCAATATCCGTGACAAATTCGTCACTAGTTACGGGGATTGATCCTTGCAACCTTGAATATATCCGGTCTCTCTCGATGACTTCTGTTTCAGTAGTTATACTAACATTTTAGACACGGCATAGCATAGTTAAGAACTTTACTGAATTTACTTACCTGCTACAATCTCAAGGTTTTATTGTAACGGGAAACTGCTGACAGTAAAAATGTATTGTCTTGTGCGAGCGATGTGTTCACAACAGTCTAAACTGTACGCTGTGTGGATTCCAAAGAGTGAACTTAACTTTAGCCTAAGGTATTCTGTGTTCCACAATAAAAATTTTGTGGTTATTTTTGGGCCAATTTTTATATGTCTACTACTTTACAATGTAAACATAGCGTCATTATTAACAATCAGAGTGTATACATTGTACCGTACTCAAAATGTTATGACTGAGACAACAAAAAGAATCATTTTTAATCTGGACAAGGCGGTCTTCTAAAGTGCTAACTTTAAGATAAATAGTCTATAGTCAGTAGGCGACAAGTCTTTGCAGCTATGCATAGTATTTTACAGGGTTCAGAGACGGGAATTCTGACATAGGACATTTGTAGTGTCGGGAAATTTCATAATAATTTTCCTGATATTTATAACATGCCTGTATAGTGAAGTTAAACACTTAACATCTATGTATTTAGCGCTGGTGAGGGGTGACATTATGCATGGAGAGGCGCCGGAACGGAGGGGCGGTGGAAATGGGACACCCCCGAGAAAACCCGCCGACTAGAGGCACGCATGCGAAGATCCGGGGACCGAGCCCAGCGAGGAGTTAAACCCGGATCGCATTGGTGGGAGGCGAGTGCTCTAACTACAGCACCAACCACGACCTACAACACGTCTGTGGTATTGTGGCAAATGAGACATGTGTTTTTAACAACTTTGATTATCAAACGTTTCATGGCATAGTTTGCCTCTGAACGATCTATCTTCAGCTGACCAACTTGTCGAATAAAGCCGGGCCCACAGCAACACGAGACACATACGTTTTGGTACAGGCACATTTTGACGGTACTATGCATAAACAAACAATTCAAAAAAAAAATTTAAGTTACCAGTACAACATTCTGTAAGTTTCTCTAATTTGAAACAGTCTTGCAAAAAGTATTTTAATATTAGGAAGTTAATATTTATGATGGGAGGATATAGGATGAAAATACCTTATGTAATAATGTTTCAAAACAGAAAAAATTTCATAGAAAATTCACAATTGGCGCATAGACTGTTTATGCTGACACCGTCCACTTGTCATGCAATTAACGGAGATTTCCCGACCCTACAGAACACACGTTTATAGTATCAAATTGCTCGCCTCGTATCCCTGTAAGTTACTGCGTAGTTGTAAACACGTATTGTTTACATCCATACTTGCGGCTGCGCTGTGTCGGTGTGTACAAGGTGTCCTGAAACTTCCGCATAATTACCACACCGTGTGAATCCTGATCTAAATTGTAGGCGAAAATGTTAGTGGCAGAATGTTGTACGACGACGTTTTACGCGCAAAATATGTCAACATAGCACGGAGTTCATATTATGTGCGCAGGTTCAAATCCCGAGCAGTCCAAACGTGATTCAACGATAACTTGGTGTAACATACTTAAATTATTACCTGGACATCAGTGCTGTAACCAGGATTTGTGAAAAAGGGGAGCGGGTAACGTTAAAAATAAGTTCGATACCGAATACATTTAAAACACGATGGGTGTGGGATCCTTCCCCGGGAATATTTGGATTTCATAATGCAAAATAGTACTATTTTAGCTGTTTTCGTAACGAAACATTGAATATTTTACTGGTAAAAATATTTTTCATTTTTAATTATTTTCTTCAAAACTAATTACGAAGGACTCTTAGCTTCCCACCCCTTGGATACGCCCCCGCTGGACGTGGAGCGCATGACGGAACTACCTGTGTGCTGTGTTGCCGCATTGTGCGATGTAAAGTATCATCCCCCAACATTTTGCCACACACATTTTCGGCTCCTATTTAGCCCTAGATTCGCGCGGTATGCATATTATGCGGTTGTTTCTGGAGTCCTGTATGTAGACGGAGAAGTTCTAGGTAGGACACGGGCCCACAAGACGCATGAAGGTAGGCTAACCGCCGAGCATTGGAGGCAGGTAGGTTGCCTCCCGCCCCGGGGCTAGATATCGGCGGAGTCTCCGAGATTGATGGAGGCGCTCGCGTGACTCGACGCGGGCCGTATTAATCACGATGCCTCCTTTCCACCCCCACCCCCAGCCACCAGGACGTCCTACCAGGCCAAGAGGCGTGCCGGGGTCGTCCGGACGCCTAGCGCCATTCGTCACACCGCCTTTATTTCTTCCCCGGAGCCACAGTTTCGTCTGTCGCGACCGTCGCAGTCCTCCCGGCGCGGCGCAGGGCAGCTGTGTGTGTCGTACGTCATACGTACACCTTGATGACCGGCACAGTGAGGTATTGGGAACATATAGGCTGATCTGAAAAGAATACCCCGGCTATGAATGTCTATAATAGCAATATAAAATAATAGTCTACTCCACAACTAGTCCTCCCGCGAGGGGAAGAAGTGTGGCGCTAATAGTAGGTAGACATAGCGGCGAAAACCCAGCCGGCTGTCTGTGCCACATTATTATGGCCTGTGCTGTGGTGCGCCATACCAGTTGCGCACGGTGGTCCAGGTCAACTCAGCGGTAGTTCGCTTTTCTCCCGCGGGACTAGTTGTCATGGTCGAGTATTACAACCTTCTAACGACCCGCAGAACAATAATATATTTTATTTAGGCATGCTAACACATGGTTTGGTTCCTCGGTTAGAAAAGGCAGTGGGGGACTTAATTTTACAGCAGGATGATACGCCCCCTTTCATTGGCCTTTTGCTTTTCGCGGATACCTGAATGAGACGTTGGATAACACTGGATTGGTCGCGAAGCAAATGTTGACCGGCCTCTTCATCACTGGCTCTCCAGAAGCCCATACCTGACCTCGTGTAATTTTTCCTGCGGGATTATCATGTGTTTTGTACACCATTGCCAGCTACCATTGCAGACCTCAAAAAGAGAATTACGGAGGCCATCCAAACCGTAACACCGGACATGCCGACAAGAGTGAGGAACGTGTTTGCGTATCGCATAGATATGGTTCAGGTTGCGTGTATTTGCCATATTGAACATTTATGGAGATGTGGTAAAGAAACTTAATCTTTTTGCGGTTCATTTGTCTCTGGTCAACCAAGGTTGTGGGTTGTTCTTTTTTGGCAGGGTTCTCTTTTATGATCATGCAGTATTCACACAATAGCTAGACGTGCGTGAATTATATTGCAGATCAGCAGTAAACGCAAAGAGCGTATAATCCACTGTTATTTGTGTGTTTGGACTATGGCTGTCTCTGCACGCCAATGACTACTGCAAGTCAGTATTAAATTAGGGAATAATTTGTAGCTCTCTGTGGGGTTAGATGCTAAATGGATAATATATCGTGAACCAGTGCGAGTATAGGACTAAGAAATCTAGGCTGCTGACAAATTAATATGCGAAATTCACGCACATCTAGTGACAATTGTTTTAAGAAAGAATTATATACGGTGCATAATGATGTTAAGTGACATTAATGACCGTTTTAGAAACATTTTAAAAAAATATTTTTTTTCGGTATAATTTGTTGGTACCTCCATGCCACGTTTTACCACCAGCGTCCAAATGTGTGTATACATACATATATATATATATATATATATATATATATATATATATATACCCATATATATATATACATACATACATACACACATATAGCCAGAAACCTTCGTGGGCGCACGCACAACAATTCACTAAAGGTTCATCGCAAACGGATGAATGGTACATGAACGCATACGTACAGACAGACATTCATGTGGTGTGTGTGTGTGTGTGGTGTACGTTTTTTAGACTGCACATATTCTTAACTAGCATTTTGTTCGTTTTTTGTTTCGCCTAGTTTCCTGGGATGAAATGGTGCTGCAATTACGCATGTCCAAGATTTTACTAAAAATCTTTACATTTAGAGTTTACCAGTAAGGTAAAGTTTATTACGAAATGGTCCTGATTGTACAACCGGTATTTAGGAATACAGAGTTACAGGTACAATTATATAAACATTACGCTTTAATTTCCATTTCATATTTGTATTATCTTTTATGTAATAAAACTAAAAGAAAAAACTGCATTTTTTACATTACAAACTAAATCACCTTAAAAATTGAACATGGGTTTTTAATGCTGTTAATAATTTACTGGCAGAAATTAGAAAATTAAGGGGAAGAAGACAGAAAATTTGATGCCATGACTTTATGCATGAAGATAAGTTTGGAATATTAACACAGAAACACTGAAGTTGTTACTGAAAGACTATGAAAACGCGTGTTTGTACTGTAAAACTATACTTTATTACTGTAATATTTATGTGAGTTTAAAACCCATTGCCTCTATACCGATGTTAAACAATTTGCTTTAAATTCGCAATGTTTATTTGTAACAAAATGCCGCTGGCTCTTTTGGCGTAAAATTAAATCCAGGATATTACAAGCTAGAGGACATTTGGCTCTGTTCCAGATTCTACCTCTGTGTCTCGGCGATTGTAAAGCTACATAAAATGTTCGTCCTTATGTCCCACTCTACCTTTAACTGAGGTGAGAGAGAGGACAGTAGTAAAAGGAAAATGGGACTGAAAATTTGTTATGAGAATAAGGTCCATTTCGTTTTTTGCTATGCTATGTCGGAACACACACATTGAGATAAAAAATGTCTTCAGTAATGTTTTGCGTACTGAAAAATATAAAATATGTAAGCCTTATTTCATTGATTAATATATGGGGTAGTCAAATATTGGAATAATAATAATTTTACTAATCTAAGCATTTTAAGTATATCTTACTTAAAGTTACCTCACATGTGTGGCGTCAGTTGTAGAATTTTCTGTCGTTGGTTCTCGTCATCCCCCATTTCCCGGTTCGCACAAACCAAACATCAGTATAAACATAAACAAGCCTTAATGTTCAAAATATTTCCGAATAATACCAACAAACGCCATAGGTCATTCCTGACGAAAAAATAATACCAAATATTATGTACCGCTTTTTTTCTAAAGAGATTATTAAGGAAGCAATACATCCCTAAAAAAACTAAGATTTTTTTATTATTTTAGCTAAATAATATCAGGAACTGATCTCGATTAAGCAACAAATCTGTGAATGTGCTTCATAGAATGGAGATCTTATAACCGTGAAATTGCGGTTGGTTGTATTCCCTGTCATTAAAACGGGGGCTGCCACACGATTTGTACTTGAAAAATATGCACAGCCAGCTGTAAGCGAGCGAACAAAAAATATTCCTGTCGGAATACTTCTAACGTGAACCGTATTCGTAATCCACTTTCACTGAAATCTTACATGCAAAACAGAAGGCGAGTAGCCAGTGTGTAAGGCAACACGCAATACACTGGAAGGTGCAAAGCCACTTGTAGTTTAACTGCACGGCACGGTGGTGAAAACACGAGAGCTCTCGTACTTTTAACGCGCAGAGAGTAATGGTCGAGTGACGGGTTAATTTACGGGTGATTGCTAGAGTCTCGGATATGTCGCGGGTTCAACGACCAGCAGGCTGGACTGCACGGTCCTGTATACACTCTGTCCTCAGCTACTTGTACTTTGGCTGCTGCTCCAGTGAGTGGCCAGTTGTACATTTGACGATGTAGCGCGGGAGTACATGAGTCTTATTGTTAGAGATGATGGTTTATCGCGGGAAAACTTGACTATTTGCTAGGCTTCAACGTACGTTCAGCTTATCAAAATATTACTGGCTTTTCCTTGTACGCGAAGCTACTGCCCTATTTGACTAAGCCAATAAGAATACCGCTATTTTAATATTTGATGCACGTTATTGGTCTATAGACAGCTACGTTGTGTCAGTGTTTTCAA
>PNEQ01106267.1:0-26872 GCA_003012365.1 Medauroidea extradentata
TTCTGTACTTATTTCGCTTCTTCTTCTTTTCGATAAACACAGCTACAGCAACGATTTCCTCTACGTCCATTTTCAAGCACTGATAGAGAAACAATGTTCCGTACTTTGGTCCTCGGTCGCTTACATTTGGTATGCTGGTTTCTGGTCGCCAGCAACTCGGTTGCCGGCAACCAGTCGACAGTGCGTAAGGGCTCTAAATATGCATCACCTCGGTAGAGCAGTCTCCTATCTTATTATAGCTGGCATCCTTGGCTATGCACCTCCCCCCTCCACACCGCACCATTGTCAACACCGGAGCGACGAGAGAAGCGTGCGCTCAACACGCAGCGGTTTACGCGGCTAGTCGTCTGGCGTGCAGCATGACTTCATACACCATCCATAGGGACCCTGTTTTTTCGCGAAAACAATTTTGCCCCAGTTTGTTTCAGTGACTTACGTGCACATCTGCAATTCTGCTTCATGGTTGCTGGCAGCGTGTCTGTGTGAAGAGCCGTATCTCATTTAACTGAGCCAATTACAAAAATCTTTCCTGCAACACCGCACACACGTCTGTGATTTGCTGGTAGAATCTGAAGGCTCGTGACAGTTAAAATACCCATTCGCTGACCACGAAGCAGAACTGCAGATGTGCACGTAAGGCACGGAAACAAAGAGAGGCAAAATTATTTTCGTGAGAAACAAGTGTCCCTTACCATCCAGTCTGCAAGGAACAAGTACCACGTAAACTCAAAGCTGCTGGTTTGAAGAGAATTTTCCATCGGATTGTTGCAATACTATACGTGCTGCTTCATGATTGTTATTGGCAGTAGGTCTGTGTGCAGAGGCGTCGTTCGTTTGACTATGCCAATCAGAATAAAGTTACTGCGACACCATTCGTCTGTAATTTGGGGGTGGAATAACAAGGCGCTAAGAATTAATACCATCCTATCACTGGCCATGAATCAGAGCTGCAGGTGCGCACGTAAGGCATTGTCCCTAAAATCATTCGCACTAGATATAGGCCTACAGTAGCTGTAGAACAGTTTTATACATTGCAGCTATATCGGTATCGCGCATAGTTATTATTTTTCATTTGTTTTATATGTTGAGATATTTGAAAATTGCAAGAATCTTCCTTGCCATTGTTAGATAAGATGGTTTATTGCGGAAAAACTTGATTGTTTGCTAGGTTTCAACGCACGTTCATCATGTCGGAAGCGTTGGTATGCTACTGACTATCTTCTTAATGTGATACTGTTACTTTATTTGACATAGCCAATGAGATTCTGCTGCTGTAATGTTTGACACCTGTGATTGGTCTATAGACAACCATGTCGTGTCGGACATCACGTTTGTTGCAAGAAACTGCAGCGTTTTCGATATGTCGGCATAAGAAATTTTCCAGATTATTCATCATCTCTACTTATTGCATGGAGTATTGATAGTATATTTGATAATTTCTTAAAATGCGTATTTTTAACGTACTGCAACAAATTAAGCGGGTCCATCAAGCCTTGCACTGTTTTAACGTATATTATTGTTTTCAATCCAGAAGTCTGGGCGTGCTGAAAGTGATTTTAACTATGAAGTATGTTGTTTCGATAAATAATAAAAAATTATAAAATGTTTAGTTACGAAAGATTAGGCTCCATAGTAAAACAGTTTTCAACACACATTATGACAGTTGTACGATTTGCTGGTTTTAGAATAAAAAAAATTATATCCGCAAAATCAGTGTACAGTAAACAGGTGTCTGTAGTCTTAAGAACGTTTGGGACACAAAGTAACGCTAAATTGAAAATAACACGTGTTCTTGAAAGTTAATATCATAAAGAAAAAATATATCAGCCGTACGTAACATGTTTTGGCAACCTTACAAGTAAACATTCTTATATTTTTGCTCTGTTTTGAAAATTTTATATTTGATTTGGGGAAGGTGTAAGTTTCAATTAATGTAGGCCCTATTAAATACTTATTTACGACCACACCTGCGTAATAAAGCAATGGCGTTCATGGTTTTGTTTGCAATGATGCACAGCCTTCTCTCCCACCCCCCCCCCCCAGTCTTCCCCCACCAACAAAAATAATCTAACAAGTTTAGAGGAGTCTTTAATGCTATCTCAGGAAATTTCTAGAGCAAGCATTGATATGTGGTTCTATGTCCTCAGAAACTTATTACTGTATTTAAACGTCAATATTATAGGGCATGATTGTGTAGAGCGAAGATATATTTGAATCATTTGGTTACAGTGACTTAATTTCGCTACATAGTCGGTTATTGGATGTTGTAACTGTCACGTGTCTTGAGGTTCTACACTCTAACCACAGACGTGTGGTGTTGCAGTAACGTTATTGTGACTGCTACAGTCTAATGAGAGATGTCACTTCACAAGGACACGCTTCCAATAACCACGAAGCAGAGCTGCAGATATCTACAGTGCGTAAGACACTGAAACTAACTGGGGCAAAATTATTTCACGAAAAGTTCGTGGTCCTAAACATAAGATAAAGCTACATCTTTACTTGCACTACCAGCCGGTGACTTGAGTAAGGGTGGATCTAGGGGGAGGAGGGGGCAGACAGCGCCGGGTTAGAGGGGGGCTGGTGGTGCCAAAAATTTTTACTTGGGAATGAACTGTAAATGAGTATAAAAACATACAATATCTACCAATATATAGAATTTTACTAGTTTTGTATTTTTGTATTTTTACTAACCTTGAACACCATATTATGTTATAAATATAGTATTTTAAATTAGAATGCACATTTAAAACACTGTTAATGGTAGCTAGTAAGTACAGGTTTTATGTATTTCTAGTGAAATCGTATACTGTTATTTACGAGAGCGCAAAGCAACGTATGCAAGATACGTTTATTACTGTTGGGTAGATTGGGTTGATGGAAAAAGTGTAAGGAAAGGTGGTGGGGGGGGGGGGGAGCAAATCTTGCCCCAAGTGAAGGAAAGCCTTAAAGAGTGCGTGGTAGATAAATAAACACTGAAAACATCAATTGATTTCTACCCTTTTTTCGAAGCCAATATGGATAAAATACTCAATGACAATAGATAATGGTATTTGCCAACTTTATGAGTAATTATTTATCCAGAAAAACTAACTCGTTACGCGTGATGATCTCTTGCCCCGCAGTTAAATGCACGAGGTTCCGGCGTCAGAGGTTGTACCTCAGAAATTACTACCACTGGAAACAATTTTGTTTAAAACGCTGGCTAAAACTATTGTCTATGATTGCTATTGTTTAACTAGCTGACCCGACAGACGTTGTCCTGTTTTAACGATGACTATTGAAATCAAATTGTTATAATTAATGTCGATAAATAAATCTTAATGGCAGTTGCTAAGTGTTTGTTTTCTTTTTTGTTTGTTTTCATGAAAAACCATGTTTTTCACATGGCCAGTTATATGTCGCCTGTTCCCGTGTCGGAATACCAACAAAACTATTTATATACTAAGAATATTGTATATCATAAAGCATTAGAATAATAAACACACTTTTTTTATTAATTATAACAATTCGATTTCAATAGTCATCGTTAAGACAGGAAGCCTGTAGACAAAATTATGGAAAACAATGTTCGTATTTGTTTAGCATTTGACGAAATTATAGCATCCTCAAGGCGCAATGGCTCTGAACTAACAGTGATGTACACTAAGAAATTCAGTTTTATTTGTTTACTTTTTATCAATAAAATAACTCCGATCGAAGCATTTGTTTTAAACGATATTCAGATTTTTACATCCTCATCAGAATAATAAACACACTTTTTTTTATTAATTATAACAATTCTATTTCAATAGTCATCGTTAAGACAGGAAGCATGTAGACAAAATTATGGAAAACAATGTTCGTATTTGTTTAGCATCCTCAAGGCCTAATGGCTCTGAACTAACCGTGATGTATGTTTTCTTTCTTTATTTTTTATCGATAAAATAACTCCGATCGAAGCATTTGTTTTAAACGATATTCAGATTTTTCACATCCTCTTTGTCAAATGTTTATATTGTCCAAAACGCTAAGATTTTACTATATGGTTGTTAAGTATTCTTAAATTTTCTAATTTTCCGCGCAATTTTTAAATTTTTTTAAAATAAGAACCTTCTCCTGACAATAACAAACACAACAAAAAAAAAAGTGAAATCGATCCAGCCGTTCACGCGTGATGTCGTGACCAAGGGAAATAGGGATTCATTTATATATATATATATATATATATTGAGAGAGAGAGAGATTTTCGCAAATTGGCTTCAAGAAACCTACAGTTATAGATTAATGCTTTTAGCGTTGAATTACGTACCACGCCCTCTTAAGCCTAGATCCGTGCATGATATAGTCTATAAGCAGGGCTCTGTACCTGTCGAACCTACATACATGAATGACTCCACTGATTTGTTTGTTTATCTCGATGCGGCCCACATTGCTACAGAATATTTAGTTTTTCTAATGCAATGAAAAGTACCAATAAATCAGTATTTTCAAGCCAAAAAACAGTCGGAAATGCCTCCTAACAGTTTTTACTCACTTTTTTTTCTTGTAGAAATATATTCTTACCAAAGAAGAAAATTATTTTTCCTGAAAGGTGACTCAGCCTCGCCGAATTAAATTTGATACGTAAATCCTTGTATTTATCGCTCTCTGTGTCACCGTTGCACGTAATAAATAATGGTACGAGAAGTGATATAGTGAAACTTTGTTATAGGCGGTTCGGAATAAAGTGAACACTCGAAAAAACCCTGCTGAAGATCTATTTTCAGCCAATTTATATCTTTCCGCGTGTAACAGCTAACGACGGGAAAAGTCTAACCTCCTGGGACACGTCACTTTATGTTTGCGCGTGTAAGATAAATTGTGCAGTCGATATGTACATATATAGTTTGATAAAAAAAGAAGTTAATTAATTATATAAAATACAATTATTTCGCTGTCGGTTGAATTTGTTTCAGTATTGTTGTATTAAAATACGAATGAACACGGAACTATGTTGTGTTATTTCGCTGCCAACCATACAAGCAGTAAGGCAACTATAGTTAATGTTGAATTATATGTAGTAACGGCTAGTGATATTTTTCAAAGGTTAAATTTTTAGTGTTCACTTTACTCCGAACGACCTATATCGTTGTTATCGTACCAGCGCTTGTAAACAATACCACGTGGATTCCAGTCATTGATTTATGTAACCACTTGTAATGCTTCAGACACTATACTTATTTTCTGTATTTGTTAAATTATTTAGAAATGGTAAACGAGACGATTCGAGACTCGACATCGGGTAATAAATACCTCTATCAGAAGCAACATAAGCAAAATTTTTAATAGTTGTTATTGTACCAGCTCTCAGGGGGGTACACGGAATGTAAACAACGCCACGTGGAATTAAGTCATTGTTTTAAACAACCGCTTGTATTTATGGAACTACTGTAATTTATTTATATCTCGATTATATATTTAAAAATGGCAAGTGACTTTACTTACGTGTAAATCTTTTCACAGATTATGAAATAGTGCCTACTAAACTTCAGTGTAACCATACGTACACGAACTCCGACACAATGATAAACGTGTACCTACGATACAAACTTCTTCTGTTACTAATAATTTATTCTGTGTCCAAGGCAGGCAGCGACCTTAATGTTGGCACGTGGCTGTGATCCAGTGCACGAAGCTGCTACATAGACGGGCCGTGTTTATTCGTGGGCGCAGGGAGAAGGCCGCCGCTGTGTCGATGTCCCCTCCTGCAGTCGCATATAAATAGCTGTGCACCCTCTCCCCTGGCGACAGTGTGACATTTCTCCTCGAGCTGGGCTCGGCTCGGCGAGTGAACCATCAGCCAGGCTCGACGCTAGGCGTCACAATATTATGTCTCGCTGCAGTCGCGGCGCCGCACGGCCAGGGATGCAAGCGGGCGTACAGGTGCAAGCTACATCCTCCAGAGTGTTAAAGGCGTTCAAGTGGGCAAAAGTCATAATTTTATATTTGTATAAACAGGTTTAGTTTTGTACTCATTATTTGAGAGCGTATTTACGCTAATTTTCCCATAATGCCACTTCAAAGTCAAAATTTGCATATGTTAACTTCATACAAATCTTGAAAACCAGTGAACATCACGAAAAGGAAAACAATTCACATCAGCACTGCATGCCACGGTCTACGGCTTGAAGCATATAAAAAGTCAGTATAAAATATGTTTGTATAAAAAATTGCCAAAAATAACAAAAAGTTAGACAATTTTTGAATTTTTTATACAAATAATTTTATATTGATTCTAAGACCGCGGTTTGAAGGACATTAAAAAAGGTATTCATTGGTTGGCTGGATTGGCAAGATGATATGGGCCGTTAGCACGGCCTATGAAAGTAAGGTCTTGACACTGAGGAATAACACGTGCCTCCTTTTCTTGTCGCAGCGCTAGTAGTCTTTTAGTTGAAGATTGGCCTTGTTTTGTATTTGGCTTAGCAAGTTTTCACAGCTTAAAATGTGTAGTCGTTATCGGCATTGCCTGTAGTATAGAAGTAAAATATTTAAATTCCAGTTAATGTAGGCCTACATGTTATTTTGTATTGGAACACATTTCCAACTACAATATTTAGTTTTCCAATCTTTTACATGTAGACATGCATTGCAACGGTTCTAAAATTTTGTAGGGCAGGATAGTACATATATATTTTTTTTTCAGACGACGTATATAAACAGTCCCACACGCATTTGTGGATACGAAACATATATCTACAATACCAACTTACCATATTAACATCATTTTATATAAATAACTGTAAAAATGGTAACACTGCCTTGCGGGGAGAGGAGTATAAATACTTACAACACATACAAAAAACTTGTGATGTCCTCCAGTTCTGCATTAGCTATGTTCCAAGTTTCTAGACAATCGGGAAGTTAGTTAAAAATCGATTGCAAAATTTGTAAAGAACAGACAAACACAGACAAGAAAGTTTGGTAGTCATCCAGTTCTGAAGTTTCAAATCTCTAGTTTATTATTACTGTAGTTCATTGTTACCCTAGCTGATTATCAGCGAACAAACAGCCAGAAAGCGAGTAAATAAAGTAGACGGTTTACAATCGCACACAAATCACAGACTTGCTATGGTAAGTCATTACTAAACACAGGAGAGGTAGTATGAAGCAGTTTATTTCACGAGAGAGACGGGGTACGAGTGACGTCAGAAGTGCGGCAGGCGAAGCTGCTGCGGCGTAGGGTGTCTGGACGCATGCTCGTACGAGGCGAACTTGACGTCTGTGGAGGTGCACGATCCACTGAAACGCCGTTGTGGTTCATTCTGCAGCGTCCTGCTGGCACATACACGCATCTATCTTACCTCAGTGAAGATGATGATGATGATGGGTAGGGATATCTGTTTTTCGCGAAAAGAATTTTGCCTCAGTATGTTTCAGTGTATTACGTGCACATTTGCAATTCTGCTACATGGCTATTGGCAGCGTGTCTGTGTGAAGAGCCGTATCTCATATGATTGAGTCAGTTACAATAACGTTCCTGCAACACCACACGTCTGTTATTTGTCGGTAGAATCCTAAGGCTCTTGAGAGTTAAAATAAATGGTAAGGACCCTGTTTTTTTGCGAAAAGAATTTTGCCCCACTTCGTTTCCGTGCCTTACGTGCACATCTGCAGTTTTGCTTCGTGGTCAGTGATTAGATATTTTAACTCTCTCGAGCCTTGGGATTCTATCGGCAAATCGCAGCCGTTAGGTGTTGCAGAGACTTTATTGTAATTGGCTCTTCATATAGACAAGTTGCCAAAAAATCATGTAAGGCACTGAAACAAAGTTTTCGCGAAAAACCAGGGTCCCTACCAATTATTGACTACGAAGCACAACTGCAGATGTGCACGTACGGCGCCGAAACAAATTGGGGCAAAATTATTTTTGCGAAAAACAGGGTCCCCTAATGACGGTAGTTCTGTTGAGAACCACGGTGGGCGCCGGGTGACGGAAACCACAACGTCCTCCGAGGCCGACTAGGCGAGGTAATTCTGCGGTGGTTCGCTATTGTCTTCTGCAGTATGGTGATGGGAGGATAACAAAACACAACACCCAGCCTTGAACCTGGAGAGCTAACTGTAAATACTGACTTCCCCGGCCGGGAATCATACCCGAGACCAAGAAAACTCCACCGCGTTTTTTATACACTAACTTCTGAACTTGAACCACCAAGGCTGGTGCTCTAAATATTGCAAAACTCTTATTAGGTTCAACGTGCAGAAAAATGTGTCAGTGCGTGGTCTGTAACAGTTGATAATGACTAGACCAAGAATAGTTTAAAGTTGTCCAAGAGACTAAAATTATTTTCTAAATTTAAGTGTACTTAATATGATTATTTATTTACGTGAGTTAATCGGCAAATGCAAGTTGCCGTTGGCGGAAAATTACTTGAATAAAACAGATAAACGAATTATTAAGTCCAAATTCTCGTTTAAATTCTAGTCAAACTAAGTTGAAAGAAGTTAATTTTTTCTCGATATCGGAATGTCATTAAACCGTTTATAGTTTTATCATAGAAACTAGCTATACGGTTTGCCTGTATTTCGATAGTATTAAAAAAAAAAAAGTTGATGGTAAAACAGCTAGCATTGAAATCCTTATTGCAGACTAACCGAAATTTTCTTCAAGATATTGCGGTGACAATTAATAAGTACCTTAGCTGAAGTACACTTTTTTGTGATACAATTAAATTATGAATTTTACTCGAAACGAAATATATAATATAAATCATTAGCGTTATATTGAATCATTGTTTTTGTAATGTCATATACGATGTAGTATTTCATCAGTATCCTCAAAACTAGGAGAAAAATTTTTTGTTCGTTGTCTTAGCATCTGTTGCAACTAGCATGCCATGAGGTAGGGAGTCTTGCTCTGCCCTGGCTCACCTGTAGTTCTGCGGCTTGCCACAGAGGTCTCCATAGAGCACCGTCCACTCCTCCGCCTCTTCGTTCCATCGCATGCTGTTATCTATGAGGCTCATGCAGGAGTGTGGGACAAGGCTCGAGATGAGCAGGTCACACCACTTCACCTGTTTCACCATCTGCTCAACCTGGAACCTCTTGCGTCCCACCTCGCCTCTTTTCCGTCGCTCCACGTCCTCCAGCTGGTCCCTAAGACTCACCAGCGACGACTGCACCTAACGAGCCACCACCAAACGACATCATCTAACAAATAACATTTGAAAGCACAGTCTGTGAGCACTTGAGATAAATTTTGGAGTGCGCTGAAAATTGACACATTGTTTCCAGAGAGAATTGCCAGCTCTAACTGATAGTGACGTGTTCGTAAATTAGATCTATGCGACTGCATACCAACTTGTGAGTTTGTCAGTACCGGCCGCGGAAAGCGGCAGCGTTTATTTCAGAAAGTGAATGGAGACAGCCCTCCCTGGGTCTTCAGTACTCCACTTACGGCACAAACCTTGTTGATCTTGTAGTTCTTGGCCTCAGCATCCTCCCCGAGTGAGCTGTAATGTTCCTCCACGTCGGTCATCTCCGCCTCGAGCAGCCGGAGCTGAGCCTCCATGTCCCTCTGGGCGCACTCCGTGGCCGCCATCTCGCGCCCGTACTCCTTCAGCAGGCGGTCCTGCTCCAAGCACTTCTGCAGCAGGTTCTCGCCGTTCACCATGAAGTTGAGCTGCAGCCGCCGCAGTTTCTCGCGCAGGCCCTCCTGCTCCTGCAGCGTCTCCTCCAACTGCCACAGTTGACGCTCCTTCTCCTCCTCCCACCTGCGCAGTTCTTCCTCATCCAGCTCCGTCGTCCACCCCGACAACATGCTCGTCGACTCCGTGTCAACCTCGTCCAGCGAGTCCTAACCAATACCAACACTGCTTCTTCACATCTCTCATCATACGATCTATACAGCCGAAACAACGAAAATAGCCCAAAAACATTAAACACAATAATATAAGTATGTTTCGCTGGTATCACTGTCAGAATTGAACAATGTTGTGTTTATTTTACACGTATATCTTTGTTTTCCGCCACAGATATCCCGTCATTCCAGTGATTTGCGAATTAGTAAAAGCTTCGTTTTTCAATGAGCACCAGTTGAAATAGCAATTTCATATTTAGAGTGAAAGGCACTTCATCATTCTTTCTCTTCAGTAATTTTCAGTTTCCTCCTCTAATACTGTTCACCACTTCAGATCATTCCTCGATTAATAAGAGTCTTTTGCGGTAAACCTCTTTATATACCGACTGTATTGAACATCGACACCACTGATTTCTAAATTCAATACGTCCGAGACCATACACATAATGGCTTTGAGGGAAATTTACCTCCACTATTGTTAAGTCCGAACCACGGAAACGTGTGCTTGGTGTTTTAGGTCGCTGCTATACAGCTCTATGAACTAATACACTTTGAACATGTTGAAATCTGTGCTCCTGGTCTCCACATTTTGACGGATGAATAATTAATTCCTAATCTACATTTAAAACAACACACCTGACACTGAAAACTATAAAATTACACCTTACAAATACATACTTTCATTCTGGAGAAAAGGAAACTGGAATCATATTTCTACGACAGTTTTGGACATGTCACACTGCTAAGGATTAACATATAAATAAGATACATGCGAGTTCATTGACTTGCGTCTAGAAGCTAGGGTGAGGCGTGATGCTCATGTTGTGTCGCCCTCGTCGCTCACCACACTTCTAGGTCGAACATGTAAGCTAGACTATATAGGTGGTTCGGGATAAAGTGAGCACCTAGAGAAGCCCTGCTAAAGTTCTATTTTCTGTCAATTCGTATCTTTCCGCGCGTAACGGCTAACGACGGGAAATGTGTAACCTATCTGGACACGTCACTTGACATTTGCGCGTATAAAATAAATTGTGCAGTCAGTATTTATCTATACAGTTTCTTGAAAATAAGTTTATTAATTATATAAAATACAATTATGTCGATCCGGGTTGAATTGTTTCTGTATTGTTGTATTTAAATCGGGAAATACACTATACCATATTGCCTAATTTCGCTGCCAACCGTACAAGCAGTAAGGGGACTGTAGTTAATGTATAATTATATACAGTAACGGCTAATGATATTTTTCAAAGGTTAAAGTTTTAGTGCTCATTTTATCCCGAATGACGTATACCAAACTGACGATACCTGCTCGACTGCGAAGAGGTCATCGACGGGGTTGGTCGTGAGCCGGTGCAGCTCGCCCTCCGGCAGTATGATCTCGCCGAGGTAGTGCTCGCCGGCCACGTCCCTGGGGCTGCCGTCGTCGACGCGCACGCAGTTTCTGACGCGCCTCGCGCGGTCGTCCGCGTACCAGAGCGTGGCGAGCGTGTCGTCGAGGTCTGCCTCGAGCGACGACACGTGCGCCACGACGGTGATAGTCGCGCTGTCGCCCAGCGAGTCCTTGAGGATGTGCGTCAGCTTTGACCGGCGGTACGGCACGTACACGTCGCCGTCCAAGAGTGCGGCGGTCACCTTGCCCAGCGTCGACAGCGACTGGTTGACGTGCGATGTCTCAAGCAGCTGGTGGTTGCCGGCACCCGTGCGAACATACCGCTCCGGTCCTGCCACGTCCACCAGGTTCAGGACCCCTACCTTCGTCGAGCTGCCCTCCTTCCGCTTCACCGTCACCTGCACGTTCGTCAGTCAGTCGATGGCCCAGTTAAAAAGGGAAACAACTCAAAATTCCCAGTTGTGAGTAAAACGCACGTAGAACGATTTCCGTTTCGCCGAAAAATTGTTACTTAACATACTTGGTTGGTGTAGAGGTAACTTTTTAAGGTGTTAAAAATGTTAATAGTCTCCCTTACTGAAATTATCACCCTTTAAAATAAAATTAATACGATTTCTAGCTTTTTACTGACAATCATAAAACGTGCCATGGTGAGCCAATTTCAAAAATGTTATTTTTTTTTAAGTTGTTTCCATTTTGAACTGGGCCATCGATATCTGCTCAAGCCAAGCATTCGAGCATGTCCATCCATCTTGCACTAGTGTAGCGGAATATAAGTATTGTAGATCCCTGAAAATTAGGTAATTCTGTCAGGCACGCTAGAATACCAACACCCGCCTGCCTGTGTCACATTAGCAGCTATAAACAAACCCCAGGGCCTAATTATGGTACCGTGCGTGGGGGCGCAACAGTAACACGTTGGTCTCAAATTCGAGAGGATCCGAGTTTGACACCTGGCCCCATCTATCCTGATTTCAAATTTCCATAATTTCTCGAAATCGCTCCAGGCAAATGCTTGGATGGTACCTTAACAAATTTCAATGACCCACTCATTTCCAAATTTCTATCTATGAATTAATGTGTGTCATTGTCTAAACTGACCTCGCTGTCGACGAGACGTAAAGGTAATGAACCTTACCTTACCCAATTATGATGCATATTTGCAAGCAAGCAGCTAACAATTAGTCTAAATTCGCTTGAGTGTAGAGATCAGTGAATCCGCGAATATCCTGGCCTTTAGATATTATCACACACTGGTTGGATTTGGTCTGCGTCACAAGAAACCTAGGAATGCACACATGTGGCAAACTTCACGAGACAGAAATATGGCCGCACTGGCCAGCAATGAGGCGGATAACCATTCGTTCATCTGCAGTTAGGGATGGTCGCGTTAGTATAAGGTCCATCCACTTGAAAACATTCAACCATACATATTGGCCAGTCTGACCAAAGTCCGTGCCTAGTGACTAGGGACAGGGTTTTTTTTCGCGAAAAGATTTATGCATCACTTTGTTTAAGTTTCGTACGTGCACCCCTTGCCACTGTATTTCATCATTATTGGCTGCGTGTTTTTTGTGCAGAGTCGTTTTCATTTGACTTTGCCAATCAGAACAGGGTTAACTCTGACACTGCACATCTGTGATTTGCTGACAGAATCCGAAGATGCTGGGGGTTAAAGCACTCAACCACCGACCACGAAACAAAGCGCAGGTGTGTACATAAAGAACTGAAACAAAGTTTTCCAGAAAACTACTAAATCTTTCAGCCAATAACCGAACGAGTACGCTTATTACATGTCAAAGGAATTGTCGTGCAAATTACAATAACGTTCCTGCAACACCACACGTCTGTGATTTGTCGGTGGAATCCCAAAGCTCGTGGTAGTTGAAATATCAAATCATTGAGGCATAGTCAGATAAGTGACGCCTCTTACACATAAGACACGCTGCCAATAACCACGAAGCAGACGAAGGTCAGGAGTATTAATTCACAGTTCACGTGAAGAAGTATACATAGCCAGTCGGTAAGGTTAGGGCTCCCACCTGCATGATGACGTGGGAGCGAGAGCTACTCTTGTTCGCCAGCGTGCATACGACGGTCCGCCGCCTAGACCCTGCGGCCGCCACCAGCCGGAGATCGCCTGCCGATCTCACCACGTACGCCGTCAGGTTCTTGACGTACACCCCGCGCACCGGGTCCTCCACCACGTACAGTGGCGTTCGCGGGTTGTCTGCCAGCAGGTCGTGCACCTTCTCCTTGTGGATCTCCAGGTAGGACGCGTGCACGTCGAACGTCGTCCTGCACCAATAATAGTCCAGGAGATAGATTGTCCAAAAGTACCATCAGTTTTTTTTTGTTGTAATGTAAGTTATATGTAGAACCACTGTTTGGTGTCAGTGCCTGCAAGGGGCCGCGGTGGCCGAATGGTCAGACCATTCGCCTTCCACCAAGGTGGGCGGGGTCGGTCCCCGGAGTTTCGTATGTGGGAATCGTGCGCCGGACGATGCCGCTGGTCGCCGGGTTTTCTCGGGGATCCCGCCCCCTTCATTCCGACGCTGCTCCATACTCACATCATGTCACCCCTCACCAGCGCTGAAGACCTCGACGTTAAGCGCTGACCAAAATCTCTCTCTCTTTCAACGCCTGCAGCTATGTTTCATGGTCAGTGATTGATTCTTTTTAACTCTCACTTGTCCTGAGGTTCTACTGACAAATCACAGACGTGTGGTGTTACGATAACCTTATTCTGATTGGTGAAGTCAAATGAGACGTTTGTCTTAGCAAAGACACGCTGTCAATAACCATGAAGCAAAGCTGCCGACGTGAACGTATAAGTAGAGCCCGGAAAAATTCGCGGGTTCAATTACCTATAGGCTAGCTTCCAAGAATATTTTTGAAATCGTGCAGACAGCAGTTGTTTATTAGCTGCTCGCTAACACAGTGAACTGGGCCTATATTCAGCTACAGTTTTATTATTGGCTCAGCTAATTCTAGGAATTGTAGAGTAAGTCAACGGCCAATTGTGATCGTGATACAGACCTATAGTTGCTGGAACTCTAGCTTGCGCCTAAAAGAAAACGCGAATTTTTCAGGTATCTACATATAAGGCATAAAAACAAAATGTTGCGAAAATCTTGTCGGGACAAACTCGTGACTCTAGGTATATGTAACCAGTAATGAAGTTCTTGGCAATGAGGATGCAACTACAACATTCGGATCTTATTTTGTAATGAAAGTCTAAAATACTAAAGAGAATTTCGGGAAGTCTTAGTAAAATAGTTATTGAGTAGATATACGTAGGGCATTAGCAGTAAACGCCTGTAGCGAAAAAAAAAAACACTTTAGGAGTCACACGACCGCATTACTCGTTGGTTTAAGCTGTTCTTAGAGCTACACAGAGTTCTGAGTAGGGCAATCGACTCTCCTTGCAACACACATCTTAACAAGTGCATTTGCGAGCAGTCTGTTCAGAAAGGATAAACCACTACGAGAAGGATAAAGACATCCGTTTAAATAGCAGTTCTCTGATTCAGTGTGTCGGTTATGTTCCAATTACGTTTTGAGTCAGCGGAGCAAACTCGCTTAAACGACTTGTTATTGACTATTTTTATCAGCTCGGTGCGTCTAACATTGTTATAGGATCTGTCGGGTCTGTTTTTTTTTTAGTGTCCTGAAAACAGCGTGCAAACGAGTATTCTCATTCAAAAAATAAATAAATAAATAAATGAAAATTACTGGAAAACCTCTACTCGTATATTCCCCTTCCCCCACATTTTACTTCCTTTAGCAGTGTTTTCCTCATCTTAATGCAAAAAATGTTTATGTCAAAAAGCGATACCGTGTAAGGTGATCGAGCCGCACCGTATGTAATTTAACATGTACATTACTATTCTTGTTATCACCAGAGCTCTCCAAGGTAGGCAGTGCACTTAATATGTTGCGCCGTTTGAGGTATTTCTCATGTCCGAGGTCTAGAGTTACCTGGGCATTAAGGTGAATCATGCACGTAAATCGGGTAGATCGTTGTCTCTATGTTATCATCGCCACTGCGTGACTTTCAACAGAAATGGCAACATATAGAGAAAAGGGATGTTGCACGTTCTGGTACGTAATACTTTTACCATGTGGCGGAATTTTAATTCTTAATGTTGATTACGGAAATGCCAGTTTAATTTGTTTTAATACTGAAAAGTAGCTATTACAATGTTAAACAGAAGCAATATTCTTTAAACTTGATTTACTAAGAAATAATGTGTTAAAGGACAATTGTGCGAGACCATCTTTAATTTACAGTATTTTCTCCATTATCAGACTTCCTGACGGCGTACCAACATTTATGTATGACATTTAATGCTCTAAATATTATCCTACGACTTTTTTCACGTCATTAGATAGCAAATTATTTCCACATTGTCTGAAAATTTTTGGAATATAATAATAATTTTTATCTTTCAACAAATATAAGATAATATGGAAGAAATTTACAATCATCTAGCAATGTTAAAAGGCGCAGTAGACTAACATGTAGAGAATGAAATGTCAAAAATGTTGATACGTCTTCAGAAATACTTGCAGCGGGGTAAATACTGTAAAATAAAGATGGCCGTGCATCACTGCCCTTATTGTTGACTCCTCATTAAAACAAATAGGCTGGCATAGCTCTTCAAGAGGATGCATCGCCTCCCTCTCTAATGCACAAGTTACTCATTTTCATACCGTAAGTGAACTTTGAGGACAGTTAGGGCTTTACATTTTACGATTGTGTGCGTATTTCTGTTCTTACTTGTTGCTGAGGGTTATTAGGTTTTTATTAATAGGTAAATTATTACTATTCTGTTAATTTTAAATTATCATAAGTACTTGTTAGAGCCACGAGTTTGTGAAAAAAGTTGTTTGCGCCATTATGTTTGAATGCTTTATGTGCACATCTGCAGCTTTGCTTCATAGTCAGTGATTGGATGTTTTAAATCTCTCTTTTCTTGGGATCTATTGTCAAATATGGTTGGTGCAATGGAATGAGAAACGTGTCTGAACAAACGCTCACTGCAAATACCCATGAAGTTGAGCTTATGATGTGTACGTAAGGCATTAGAACTAAATTGTGCAAAAATCTTCGCGGCGAACTCGCGGCTTTAGTAATTATATTTTACTGAGTTACAATGATGTTCGTAATTAAAAGGTATGCAATTAGCTGAGCTACTGTTGTCATATTTTCAAAGAAATCTACATCAGAAAGGTAGGAAGAGAAATGCAGCATGGCGGGTGATAGCAAGAGATGAAGTTTTCGCGAGAAGATATTTTCATCACTTTGTATCAGTGCCTTGCGTGGACATCTGCAATTCTACATTCATGGTTATTGACTGTACATATTTGTGCAGAGTCTTTTCCATTTGACTGTACCAACCATAACAGAGTTAGCTGCTACACCACACATCTGTGATTTGCGGATATAACAACAAGACTATGGGAGTTTAGACATCCAATCACTGACCACGAAGTATGACTGCTTCTGTACACGTAAGGCATTGAAACAAAGTGGTTGCAGTAATCTTTTCGCGAAAACTTCCTGTCCCTAGTGGTAGCTAGAGATCTAAAAATTTCGCTAATCCATCTGAGATAATGTTAGATTTCAAACTCGGGTATACGTTAATTACTATCGCGATTGGGTAAATGTTTCTGAAACTCTTCCTTGAGGACTGTAAACGTGTAGCAGACCTACATGAAAATACCCACTGTGACACCCATATTATTGTCACACGAGAGACTTAAAATGACGATGGCGTAAGTCACTTTTATTAAGAGGTGCTTTTTTCATACATATTTTACATGTTTTAAGTGAAAGTTCCGTGGCAAATATTACACTTATTTACACGATTTACGAAGCAAAATTCAAGTACTAAAATACAGGCGCTGTGTTTTATACTTAAACGCAATTAATCGTTATCATGAAAATTACTTTACGTGACTTCCACCATTATCATTCTAAGTCCATCATATATACAACTGGCCATTGACTGGAGCAGTATCCAATGAACGTATAGCTGAAGGCAGAGTATGCAAGGGACTGTGGTGTCCCGGTGACGTTGGGCAAGAGGAAGACTCACGTGTTGCCGTCCTCGGCGAGAGTGCTGCTGATGGCTTGGAACAAGTGTTGGCATGCCCTGGGCACGACGCCCCACAGCTCGCGGTTTGCCGGGTCGCCGTCCATGGTGTGGGTCTTGCCCGAGCCTGCCTGGCCGTAGACGAGCACCGTGGCATGGTATCCTCGCAGTACGCGCTCCACGGCGGGGCGGCCCACAACCAGGTAGACGCCTGCCTGGCTGCAGCTTGGCCCCAGAGCCACGTCCACGGTGAAGGTCCTGGGATGCTGGCCGCTGACGTGAACCTCGCCAGGGCGGAGCTCGTCCAGTCGCACGATGCTGGCCTGGTCTGGGAGGACCGGCTTGACACGCACCACTACTGCTGAGCTCTCCTCGCTGCCGTGCATATTCCTGCAGGCGGTTGTCGTAAACACCGTACAACACTAACTATTAATGGTTATGAGATGTTTAAATGTTTGTTACAAGGGGAGTTTACGATCTGAATTTATTGGTATGTGGACATACGCCATTGCGCATGTCTTGCCGATCAAAACTGTGTTGAATGATCAGTTTTGATCAGGAAAACATGAGCAATGGCGTATGTCCACAAACCAGTAAATTCTAATTAACGGTTAGTTGGACCTGGCGCTTGAGCCATGCTGTAGCGTGATATTATAGTACTTTCTCATGTGTAACTATCAAACGTGTTTCCAAAGCGTTCATCTACGAAATGAAGGCACATTTCAAACTATGTCTCTGTCATTTTAAAAACACCGTCCGCTTATTAAAACACGATTGCCAGCTCCTGAAAAGTAGTAAAAACGATATTGTGACATTCCTGTAACTGTAAAATATTCCAGCCGTAATCGTAAAACAAAAGGACACAGATCTTTTCGGCTCTGTTAGCTAAAGTGCGGATTGTACCAGTTTTAGTGCTTGTAGACTGCTTGGAGTTAAAGCGGAGGTATTGACCTGCAGGTGTAGGTTTTCTGTATACTTTGGAAATCTACTGTATTCTTGTGTGTCTTCATCGTTGTGTGTTGTCTGTGATGTCGTTGTTGTTATCCTGTCTTGTGTCCATTATTGTATTCGTTCCAGTATTGTCTCTGCTGTCTTAATTTTGATGTCCTGAGATTTACACATTAGTTGGTTTTGTATTTCGACCTTTATTTTTGGTTGTTTATTATTATTATTCATTTTTGTCCTTTATTTGTTGTTGACTAATTCCTTATGGGATCGTTCATGTTCTGTTGTTTTGGTTTATGGATGTGTTGACTACAGCCAACTCGGCTTGTTTTCTCTTTTTTCGTATTTCGTTGTTCGTCTCCCTTAGTATCTTTCTAAGATTTCTGGGACGACATAATATTGCAATGGCTTATGTCCACAATAGTACAGCTTGTCATTCTGTCGCATTGCATGAAACATTCAAAGACACTAACGTTTGATGACCGAACTAGCTATCTGATGTAGTACAAAGTGGTATCTGCTCTGAGTAATACACGCGAATAAAGCCGCTGGCGTACTGCTAGTGTGTGTGTGTGTGTGTGTATGTATATATGTATTTATTGCTTTGAACATTTGTATTGAATAAGAGATCAATTTGAAACTGCAAGTTTTTTTAATAGGTACCAAAAATTAAATGCAATTTTAATACATTATTTGAAGTAGACTGTTACAGTACAGTCATTTGGGTAACTTTGTACCATTTTGGGGTAACATTGTACCACACATTTTCTATTATATAATCGCTTTTTGGCCTTCAACCTTTACGTAGACTTCATTATTAGCAAATTTATTCATCAGAAACACAACCGTATTCATAAAATCTTAGATATGTAATTTGAAATTAAACTAGGGTGGTGGTACAAAGTTGCCCTGATCGGCACAAAGTTACCCCAAATGACTGTATTCTACAGTGGAATTATTTCATTTCTGTAGATCATTTGGTTTTCCACCGTTGTGTGCAAATTCAAACTTCGACACGCTATTATACAAAAATTTTGAGAGCAAAAATATTTTCATTTCGTAAACAATAGTCTCAGTGTAGGCTATGTTTACAAAACAAGCAATATTGCGTACAACAATTATAAAAATTGTTAAAACAATAAACATTTTCCGTGAACTCTTCCTCCCTCAAATACTGTTGCAACAACGGAGTTTGCTGCCGTTCCACGCATAAATACTATTAACCCCATTCCAATTCTTGTAGCAAGATTTTCCTCGTATCAGTTCACAAAATTATTTTGTCGGAAAGTGATATCGTGAAAGGAGACTGAGCATCATCCCGTAATGATGTGGTTTCATTGATTTATTTTCTGCAATAACTATGCTTATCCAAACGCATTCCACTTCTAGCAGTGTACTTGTCAAATTCTGCAAAACTAACACTATTTCATACAAATATAAAATTACGATTTTCCCCACTTGGTCACCCTTGAGCGCTAGTGAGGGTGTTGTGATGTATGGAGGGGTGGGGGGAAACGGTAGATCTCCGAGAAAACCCGCCGAACAGCGTAGTCCGGCACTATTCCCACGTGCGAAAACTCGGGGACCGACCCTGCCAGGGTCGAACACGGATATTGGTGAGAGGCGAGTGCTCTAGCTACTGCGCCACCACCGCCCCACGACTACATAGAATTGTGCATTGTCTGACGGCTGTTATTAGTCATGAATTTTTAAAAAGTATTCTGTTAAAAAAGTGTGGAGTTATTTTTTTTGCAGCAATGTAAAAAAAACTGGCTAGCATGACCTTAACGCTTCATATATTTTTGCCTCACACACACAAACGCATCCCATCTAGAAAGCCTGACGATACCAGGGCTCTGAGGTTGCCTCAAAACCTGACAAGTGAGTACGGGAACTAAACTTTCTCGTGTGTGAATTTATGAAGCTTGGTTTTTATTCTAATAAACTATCACACTGTTGCATTGTTGTCAACACACACTCCAGAGATATTAATGAATTTGACCGCCGCAGTTTACAAACTTTTAGCAGTCTCGCAGTTAAAACAATTCGTACTTTTACAAGAAAAAGCTCGTAAACTAATTTCAAAACATTTATTTGTGCGGGCACTACGGCAAGAATGTCGTAAGTCATTAAAGAGTCTTAAATTTTACAAATATTTTTTGGAGACTAGTGGGATCCTATATTTTTCTGAGCAGAGTGTTTGATGAGAAACAAAATATCCTTCGACGTTTCAAACAAGTGTTGTAAAATGTACAATAATTTTAGTAAGTGTACAGTTTTTATTTGTAAAAGTACAAATTTTTTTGTAAATATATAGACTTAGGCATTTGTATATTTCCAAGCATTTCCTATACGGTTTACAATACTTTTATGAACTTACAAAATAATGTTTTGGAAACCAGTTTCCAAAGATTTTTCTTGTAAAAGTACAAAAATGTTTTTACTGTATAGTAAGACGTTGCAGTGCGCTGGGAATATGTAGCTGTGGCATTCCCATTCACTGTCAATTTAGTATCGCTCCTCGTGTTCCAGTTAGGCCTATATTCGGTCACTTGAATTAACAATCTAATATATAAAATTCTCGTGTCACAGTGTTTGTTTCCATACTCCTCCGAAACGGCTAAACCGATTTCAATGAAATTTTGTATATACATTCGGTAGGTCTGCGAATAGGTTTTTGTATATTTTTTACACTCCTAAGTGCTAGTGTTTAGTAAATATTTTTAATTTAATAATTTTAGAACCCGGTCGATAACTGTGTAAGTGATAATTGATCAGTCATCCCCACGAGCTGATACCAGTCTATCCCCACCAGGTGTCGCTGCTCTATTATTATTATTTATTAATTTATTTATTATTAGACCTCTTCCACTTATACACCACACCCTTACACACTTACAATAAGTTATTTATGTGACAAAACAACGTTTGTCGGGGCAGTTAGTAGTTAGATATGATGGTATATCGCTAAAACGTTTTGTGTCAACATACCTTTGAAAACACTGCAATTTCTCACGACGTGTATGATTGGGTGGTACGTATATGTCTGACACAACGTAGCTGTCTGCAGACCAATAATGGGCATCAAATATCATAACAGCGGAATTATTATTGGTTCAGTCAAATACGGCAACAGCTCTACGTACAAACGAAAGCCAGTAATCTCTTCATAAGCTGAATGTGCGTTGAAACCCAGCAGTCATGTTATCCCAAGATAAACCGTCATCTATAACAGTAGCATTTCAACACGAAGTACATGACTACAGTTTTCTAAAATTGAGTCTTACGATGAAGATCGGGATGAGTAATTATTCACTAGTTACCAGCAGTTTTTCACTTATTACTAGAGCAGCTGAATTTTGACGAAAACAATTTTACAGCAACTTGCTTAGTGCCTTATTTGCAGACCTGCAGCTCTATTTCATGGTCAGTTATCGGCAGTTGTCTGTATGCAGAGGCGTGTTAGTTTACCTGTGCCAGTGAGAACAAGGTTACTGCGACACCACACATCCGTGATTTGCAGGTGGAACTCCTAGACGCGAGAGTTATAAACATACAATTGCAAACCAAGAAGTAGATCTACAGAAGTGCACGTAAAACATTGAAACAAGTTTGTGTAAAAAAATTTTTTCACCAAAAACAACGGCTCAGCTGATTACCAATGAAAAAAATACAAATTAAATTAGTGAAAAACCAATGTGACTCATTACAGTCATTTGGGGAAACTTTGTACCACAAGCATAGTTTAAATTCAAATGAATTTCAGAATTTAAAAATACAGCTGTGTTATAGATGAATAAATTTGTTAATCTTGAAATTTACACAGTGGTATTATATAAAATAAAATGCCTGGTACAGTGTTACCCCAAAATGGTACAAAGTTACCCCAAATGGCTGTACTAATTTTATTTTAGAATGTCAGTAATCTACATTGGAATGAATGAATGTTAACTGTTTCCAGTTTAGAGTGTACTTCTTCTGGAATGTTTTGTGTCTCTTTGGAAAGTGCCAATGTGTCTCAGTTTGTCATGCCTATCAGCTAAATTTATAGGTTCCTATTAAAACGATACTAGGCAATATTTCGAAATATGGTTTGCTCTTTCTAGCCACAGAAGGGTAAGGAATAATTAGGCCATGATAAAATAGTTAAAAAAAAAAAGCAATTTTTTTTAAATATTCCTTTTTTTCTACATGCCGAGCAAATTGTTCACAAAACGTCTATGTCATAAATCACCTCTAATTGTTCTTCAGAATTGATGCAAAAATATTTATTTTACAACTGCAAACGTTATTCCTTTCCTGTCATGAAAGCAGTGCAGGTGTTCAAGATCTTTCATAGTAAGCCTAACACACCATAGACACTTTACCTATGATCAAATAAATGCATTCTTGAATTTGACCACGACACCATGCTTTCAAAGACTGCGGCCGTAGAGAACGTTATCCAGACCACTACCATTAGCTGCAGGCTTATCACGAATATTTAACGAGGTTAGGTTTTGCATTCAGTTATCTCGTCGCGTGAATGTATTATTAGTATCCTACATATTGTTCTGTAGTGGTTACTTCACGTTAAATACCGAGTGATATAGCGCAACGATATACGTTGGACTCGTATTCAGTAGAACACGGGCTCGATTCTCGGCTCCGACATCCTGGTTTCGGTTTTCCGTAGTTTACCGAAATCACTCCAGACGAATACTGGAATAGTCCCTTTGAAAACGCCATGGCCGATTCCTCATCCAGTTCCTACCATTGTGATGTACCACTGCCTCTAATTACCTCGCTGTCGAGATGTAAAGCCCACTTACCTTTAAATGTTGGAATCACTATTGCGTGACAAAAGCGACGATGGGTGCGACGCGAATTAAAACCAATTTAGAAAATCAACGTTGAGGCTTATATGTACGTCAGCGACGCGATTTTAGAATAGAAGATATTGTATTCTTATTTAATTCGCGTTGCGGACGTGACAAAACTGAAAAGCGAATTTAAATTTTGTGCCCAAATGTTGATGAAACTGATTAATTGGTAGTAAACTGCATTTATTTATTTTAGAGGGATCTTCTCTCGGTATTATAAACAAATCATACCCTTTTAAGGTTAAGGGAACGTGTATTTGTGACTTTATTTTCCTACATGGGAACGCAAAGGAGTATTGAAAATACATTATAAATAAACGAAAAAATAGTAAAATAACGTAAACCTCAATTGGCTGTCGTACAAGAGGTTAGTATGCATTGACAGGGACCCAAACAGCCCAGGATAACCTAGGATATATCGTACGTGTCCCGAATGTCCTAAATATATCCCACGCATCATATGGGTATCCCTATGATATTTTAACGATACTTAATAATACATACCAGGCATCTTATGCTTATTCCTTGGATATTGTAATGGAATGGTACTTAATTTGTGTTCAGATTCGTGAGATTGTTTAATATAGGGATGCTTAGGTAGAAATAAAATAATGGTTAAAAAGTTCCCATGAAAATAGCATCGACATAACTCTTGGAAAATTCCCCACATATATGTATGTTATCCAGATGGACAACTTCACTAACATCGTTAAATATTTTGAGGTAACATACTGTAATGTTAACGTGCATTAAATGTTTGTTAATTAAATTATTTTGCTGTAGTTAATACATAAAAATATTTTAAAAATGAATTAAGAAATATGCACTGCCGAAGTAATTAGCAATCTTTTAAATTGTTGTACATGTCCGCCCTTAATGTGAATCATCTGAGTTTCCTGCTGTGAAAAACCATGGAAATTTCAGCCTACTTTTTGCTAAATAAGTTTTATACGGCTAGATAGTTGTAATTTTTTCTTTGTAAGATAAATTGTACCATTACTACGAATATTTATGTTAAAAATATTTTTGTAACACACTATGAAGATAATTTTTTGTCTCTCTTGTAACTTGTATTGTATAGGTAAGACTTAGGATGTCGACTAGGGAAGGGAAGTCATGGTCAGCATGCCTAAATTGGAACTTCAGGTTTGTGGGTTCGAATCGAACTTCATTGGGCTGGAAAATGTAATAAAATTGTGAGTGTTAGGAATTGGTTGAACAGTACAAAAATACGAGGATAATTTTTCTTTCGGAATGAGTGAGTGATTTTTTTTCTGTTCATTTTACATGAATACAACAATATATCCTGCAGGGATATCCCACGGATTTCCTGAAAGTGTTGCTTTGATCGTTCCACACATATCCTGGGGGAATCATGGGATATCCACAGAATATCCCGACTAGCCTATGTGAATTTCCTCCGAATATTCCTTGTATGTCCCTGTGGTCTGTGGGGAACTTCTTTTTTTAGTATTTGTCGCGCGGCGGACAACTAGTGTTCGCAATAACGAGACTGTTTAGTCGCATCGGGTCCATCGTGTCGATTCAGTCGCGCTATTGTGATTCCAGCACCTCTAAGAACGCATTTAACCTCGTCTGTTGTAACTGTATTTATCGACAGTTTTCTTACAGGAAAGACCAGATCAGTGACAAATTAAAAAAATTGATAGTATCAAGTCGGTGATTACTTACAATATTTTTCTGCGACGATGTAAAATCCTTTCAATTAAAACACTTAATATAATACAAGTAAAGAAATATAAAATTTTAGACTTATTTGTTTTCTACGTGTTTATTTACAAGCTCTTTGCCACAGATCAACCACCATTTACCACAGCCATACATAGAGATAAAACAAAGTATCGTCGCAAAGCGAAAAGACATTTTTATCGTACACGTTTTCTCTTTGGATTGGTCATGGTGTCGAAGCAAATATCGTAAAATGGCAATATGGGAAAGTACAGCTTTTTAGCGCTAGACGTTTTATCAACAGTATGAACTGGAATCACTTTAAAATTCACATTATTATATCTCTATTTTCTATGGTGGTTATACATTTACTGACTAAATTTCTCGTAGTCTAATAGTATTAGAATGTGTTTATGAATGTTTTAAATTTTAATTTATCAAAATAACAACTAAAAGAGCATAACTTTATTCTAAAATCATGACTACATTTCAATTTATAAACAGAGATAAATAACAAAATATGAATCTAAAACTGCCCGTAGAGCAATGTGCTACTGTAGAAGGAACAGCGCTCATATAGGCGTGAACTGGAATTAAGTAACACGTCTCGTGTTTTTCTTCTGAATTTCCTGTATTGTCCTTGTACAATATTTGCTATTGTACAAAGCCTTTTAGCTTCGAAATTTTTTATTTAATTGCGATTTCAAAGAGGTTAAATTCGCACGACAATTTTGTTTTCTTGCTGGGATACATATAACTGAAACGATGAACTGAGATAGGCCGGGTTCAGGATTTGACTTGTAACCTAATAATAGACTGAGAAGACGATCGATATTTAGTATAGACGAAGTTTCCCCTCTTTCGACCTGAAACTTATACAACGTAAAATAAATTGTATAAAGAAATAATGAAATGAAATTAAGCACGTGTACTGACCGCTGCCTAAGACCGTGGCACTGACGAAATCCATTAACAAATAGTTTTATTCAGTATGTTATAAAGTTTACTAATAATTTATTCTGTGACGTTACAAAAATTTTAAGTTCTTATTACTACGCTGCATAAAACAAATGTGACCCTAATTTACGCAGTAGAGCCATAATTGCATAATGTGCATTAAAATACAAATATGCAAATTTATCTCATCTTACATGTAATCTGGCTGAATTTCAAGCCATTAAGTATTTCACCCCAGAATACCTACCAAAATTTACCAAGCACGACTTCGCCACGGGGAGCATACCAAATCAATAACCATTTCGAAACATCGACATCATAGTCGTGACGCAAAAGTTCGATGGTTGGCAGGTCCAGCGCTTAGAATATTTAGGCATACAGAAGTGAAATCAATTGTAGGAAGGCAAACTCAGTCACACGCGCCATAAAATTGGCTTCGCTGGCCAGCATCATGGCCAATCAGCACAAGGCGGCTGCCCTACTGGCCTGCAGCCTGGCCAATAGAAAACCTGCCATCACGTACAGGAGCCAAGCAGACACGGGACTGGTCTGAAAATCCTCGGGCAGCCAATAAGCGGAGAAGTCTCAAATGAGCCGCCACGTAATTTCACATCTGTATAACTGCTTAGACTGTGTCTGAGGTGCGTATATCAGCAGGAGTGTCAGATGAAGCTGATGAATGGACGCGGGTCAGGTCAGACACCGAGCTTGAAGAGTTGGCGTTCATTAGCCGCCGTCAGTCAGTTGCCGCGGAGCGCGCTGCTCCGTCATGACTCAGCCTTGCCCTGTAGTTTACACTACAACGAGTCAACTGTCGTCGCCCAGTACAGAGGAGAGGAGAGATATCTGCCTACCCCCTTACCCCTTCAGTAGTGACCGCATGCGGGGACTGGCCCCACAGGAAGCAAAACCGGCCTAACCTGCATTTGAATAACCTTGCAGCCCCCTCCCCTTGGTGGTGCAAGGCCTCTGATTGGCCAAGACGTTGTCTAGGGGGGCGTGTCCTGAGCTGTGATTGGTTGTAGGGGTCTTTTGGTACGAATAGTACCTAAGTGCCATGAGGTCTGTGATTGGCCGAGAGCTTAAGCCCCGCCCTGTATGT
>PNEQ01106268.1:0-26873 GCA_003012365.1 Medauroidea extradentata
AGAGCAGGCATGTATTAGGTTACCAACATAGAGCAGGCATGTATTAGGTTACCAACATAGAGCAGGCATGTATTAGGTTACCAACAGAGAGCAGGCATGTATTATGTTACCAACAGAGAGCAGGCATGTATTAGGTTACCAACATAGAGCAGGCATGTATTAGGTTACCAACAGAGAGCAATCATGTATTAGGTTACCAACATAGAGCAGTCATGTATTAGGTTACCAACATAGATCAGGCAAATATTAGGTTACCAACAGAGAGCAGGCATGTTTAGTTTCGACATTAATTGATCAGTATCAGTGCATTGGCCAGGAGAGTGGGGGAGGGGGACACTTTCCCACCTTTAGAACAAAGGGGAGGGACAGTATTGGCATTTGTACCCACCCTAAGTTTTAATATTTATAAATAACACAATTTCGGCTAGCTGTATATTCAGTATTTAGACTCGAAAACCACTTAAATAACATAATTCTACACACTAAAATCCAAATTTTCCCGAGGGAGGCCTCCGGACCCTCCACTTTAATTAGTCGTTATAGGATAAAACTCGGAAGTATATTTCTGTCAACGGTCTTGTCCCCCCTCACCCCTTTCAAGAATACCTTCCGCCGCCACTGGATCAGTGTATCACGTAAGATAACCAAAATGTTTAAACATATTTCTGGTACTGAAGTTTGACATCTTAGTATCATGGACTAGGGTAGTTTATCCTGTGTAATGCTGATGTATTTGAGCGTTTTCTTTTAAGGGCATGGCCGGGATTTCTCGGCTTTCGAGAGGATATTGTTTTAAACCCAGATGATAGCCGATAACGTAAAATTGCAATTGCGTTTGCAGTTTTTACATTATATCCTCTCCTCTTATCAGATTTTCACCGGTGAACATATCGTGTTATATAGCAGTACTGAAGATAAAAGAAAGTTGCATGTCCTTCTGGTTGCTGAAAATGTCCCGTAATGGAATTTTCCCTCATAAAGGCATGCTAGCTTTTTTTTTTTTACAGATATTAATATTTTACACCTAAACGAGAGCAGATATTAAAAATCTGTTTGGCAGTTTGTTTTAAATATCGTCTTCTCCGTGTTGGATTTTTTTTTCAAGTCAATAAATACTAGCTAATTATGTAATTTACGAAATTCTGGTTAATTGACTTTTTAATCGAAAGATTATACTTTCTTGTATATAAAAAAAAAACTATCACGGCAAAATAAACACATTTTTAACACAACTGCTCAACTGTTTTTTGAATTCCGCTCTCGTTTAAGCTTTAAAAAAGTAGAAACAGGAGAAATGGCCTTAAAAATTACGGTGCAAGTACCCGTTTTGGCTGTTTAGTCATTTACAGTTAAAATGTGGGGCATGAACATTCTAGCCATATAACATAATGTAATGGTATTCGCGGGAACACAGATTTATCGTGGATGAAGGTAAATGTCGACTACGCTCTATTGCAACATGCTCACTGAGAAGAGACGGGAAAATGCGCGTGTTCCGTGACCTGAGGCTGGCCTCCGAGAATATTTGTGTACTGCAGCTGGCAACCGCCACACATTGGTTGCTTGTTATATATATATATATATATATATATATATATATATATATATATATATATATATATATAAGCTAGCTGGTAACACTAGAGGCCGTATTTACTTCAACTGCTTCAACTGTTTCAACGTACCAACAACAGCTACGCGCTTCATCGAAAGTGTACCAGAGATGTTTGTCGTTGATACGCTTTTCTGTAGATAATTCTTGGCACCTCAGGTGATGGCGATAAAATGCTATCTCTGGGTTTTTCCGGAGATAGAGTAATTGCCATTTTTTTAAAGCCGTTACGCAAGATCTCTGAATCAACATGGCAGCTGTCAGCATCCTACAACTCTCCCTTTTATTTTTACCGCTACTGCTCTAAACAGTACATTATAAACAGTATGTTATGTCATAACTAGGGCCCGGTAGTTTACGCGAAAAGATTTTTGCCCCACTTTGTTTCAGTGTCTTACGTGAACACCTACAGCTCAACTTCATGGCTATTGACAGAGTGTTTTTGTGCAGAGATAATATTCATTTGACTGTGTCAATCAGTACACGGATAACTGCGACACATCACGTCAGTGGTTTGCGGGTTTAACCTCCAGACGCTGGGTGTTACGGCATCCAATCACTGACCACAAAGCGGAGATGCAGGTGCGCACGTAAGGCACTGAAACAAAGTGAGGCAAAAATCATTTCGCGAAAACTACCGGACCCTAGTCATAACCTAGAATAGCAATTGGCGTTTCAATATAAAGCATGTGTGGATGCTCGTGTAGTTCTTATAACATATATTCACAACTAGACAGAAGCCAACCACAACATACTTGCATTACGACCCGAAGAGAAGTACGCTGTAAACTGGAAACTGATATTCACAGTTTCTCAGTGATTTTCCACAGATTAAAATAGTTGAACTGCTCCATCGGGAATAGTGGAAAACTGCAGAGTTAATCAGCAAAATAAATTCACATATTGGTTAGGAGATTTTCACTAATTGGAAAAGTAACGATATTTTTTTTTTACCTAGAAGTAAAGAAAGCGTAATTTTACAGTAAATACTATAACCCTGTTTTTTTCTTAATTAGTATGTTATAAGCTCACTAAAAACATGCGCCAAAATTAGGAAGACAGTGAGTGTAATACCAATCGAAATCGAATCCGAGACCTTTGGCACGTCACGCTAACATTCTAACCGTCACCCAACGTGTACACTCGAACAGTATGGTTGCTGTAAAATTAACTTTTCTGTTTTATATATCAGCGACGTGAGTTAATTTTGTTCAGCGTTTTCATAATAATTAGAGATGATGGTATATCGCGAAAATGTTTTGTGCCAACATAGCCTTCAAAACACTGACACAACGTAGCTGTCTATAGACCAATAACGTGCATCAAATATTAAAATAACGGTAACTTATTCTTATTGGCTTAGTCAAATAGGGCAGTAGCTTCACGTACAAGGAAAATCCAGTAATCTTTTGATAAGCTGAACGTACGTTGAAGCCTAGCAAATAGTCAAGTTTTCCCGCGATAAACAATCATCTAGCTAATAATAATAAACTTACTGTGTATAGTAGAGTGTGAATGTTTAGAAGCAGCGTAATTTTACAGAGAGCAACAGAGCGAAACTGTAACTTTTGAACGATTCTTCCAATGGGGTCAAGTTAGAATCTAAAGAAGTATTTTGGACATTCGCCATTGCGGAGAATGGTGTGTCACAGTCACGATCGTAGAAGAACAGGTCTGGACACTCGCATATCTAACAATGTATTTTGCTTGACCCCCTGGTTGTTTGGTTGTAGTTCGTCAAGTTACCGAGAATGTCGTACTTTTTGGCGCTGTTTTCCGGGCGGTCGGACTCAAACTCTGCCCACTTTTTCCAATTGTTAAATTTATAAAGTAAATAATGATTGCTGGAGCCTTTTCTTAAAATTGTGAGCGAAGAAAGTATTTCATAAATTGATAAAAAATACGTTTTGATAAGTTGTTTATGTTAGCGGAAAGGAAGTGGGCGGAGTTTAGTCCGACCGCCGTAACATCAGCGCCAATAAAACACAATATTCTCGGTAACTTGGTGAACTACAGCCAAACAACAAGGGGTTCAAATATCCAGGCGAGTGTCCAGACTTGTTCTTCTACTGCCGTGGTCACAGTAAACCAGAGAATACGCACATACGTACTAGTAAAGAACAACTGGCAAACGTAGATAAACATAAACAATTTCACAAGGAATTCAGTCCATGAGTTACAAGAAAATAAATTAACATACACGAACACCCAAGCACCAAAAAACAAACCAAGGAAAAATAAATAACTCAGATTATTCCATTCAAGGAATTTCGTCAGTAAGTTCCAAACAACAGACAACAAATAATTAAAATCACAACAAAAAACAGACAAAACAAACGAACGACAAAAAAATTGCATGTAGACGACACAGCAGAAACACAGACACTTTGAGGAAAGCGAACGAATGCAAACGGCATAGTATTGGTGGACAGTAAAAGAAAAAAATAGCGCAGACAAACACAAAGGTCTTATTGCGATAAAACAAATTGCGTCGTTTCTGAGACTACGATCTGTCCTCGTCTTCATGCGCTTACTCTGAGGAGCACCTGCAGAATACATTTCTACTACTAACTATAAATGCCGAGACTTTGATTTTCCTTTTAATTTTGTTTATTTTTTTCCCCTGCGTCAGTGGAGTTAAAGTATTCTGTGGCTATTGTCCCAGGCATGTACTGCTAGTTCAGATTTTTGAACTTTACCCTTCTATTAAACAAAAATTGGATGAATTTTTTCTCAATAAATCTTTCTACACTCTGTCAGTATAGGCTAATTTTACTGTAAAGTGTAAAGGCAAATTTACGGGTTTAAAGAAAGGAAGAAGGGGAAAAAAGAAAAAAAGGGAAGTGGGGAAATAATTTTTTAAAAATAATTTATGTTTATATATATATATATATATATTTATTTATTTATTTATTTATTTATTTATTTATGAAATGAAACATGTCTTTGTATATGTATGTAGATCTTTTATTTTAGTACGATTTCTATAGCAATGCATTGTTGCTCGACAGAAAGATAAATAAATACATTTACATTATTTTAGTGTTCTTTTATGCGTGTAGAAAAGGGCCTGCCAATCCCTCCATTGTATACACAGCCACATTCACAGGGGATCTGATACACACAGTTCTGAGTTTGTGACTTGTCAGTCTTTGGTTTTACTTTTGTAACCATATGTTTTACGGAATTGTCTGATTTGAAAGTTCTTTGGAGTATTAATTATCCAATCGTCTTATTATTTTCTGAGAGGCCACGAACAGATGGGATAACCAGAGTTCCCACATGTTTTTCGGTTGTTTGTTCATTTAGGCCTATACCTGTAATGTTTGGTTTTATATTTAATTTTTTGATGTTGACGGGTTAACCATTTGCCATCAGTTCGTTTTTTTTAAGTGTACATGTTTCTCTGCTACTGCGCGTCTGTGTGTGCTGATTCCTTGGATGCTCGTTTCTGTTAATTCATTTTCTTGTAACGCATTAACTGAATTATTTGTGGAATTGTGTACGTTTATCTATGTTTACCAGTTGCAAACAAAGTCCTTTTGTTTGTTTACTTGTCTGTGCGTATCCTCTCATTTTCTCTGAGACACCATTTGATGCAATGACGTACGTCCATAATGTTTCTAGAGCGAAACTGATTCCAAAACTCATCCGTTTATAACAACAGAACAACAGGACTGCTTATTTATACGTAGGCCTGCGGTTAATAATACCGTACTTTTAAGTGTAACATATCAAAACACACTTTAAAAAACGAGCAGACGAAAGTTTAATACCGTAACAAGCTTGCTTTAGAAACGGTGGTGCACAGTTTTACTACACGTAGACTAGAATCATGTGAAATTATTGAAATTACATTTTAGTCATTAATTTAAACTACAGTTTTCAAATTACAAATTAAGAGAGTTTGTAATTATCAAATAGTGAAATATACCTACCTATTTAATCTGTTATCCAATATGTTGTCTTTTCACGTCTTTAATCAGTTACCATTGATAAAATAACAGATTCGCAAGTAAAAATTCTTGCAACTTACTGAAACAGTGAAATTTTAACTAATTCAAACCAAGAGTGCGCGTAATAAATTTGTTGCTGTCTGATGCAGGCCATCCTTTGATAGCCTTTCCTGTGACATAACCGTTGAACGTTGAAAACATGTGTTCTCAAGGATGCGAAGATGCTCTTATCTTGTTTTGTGCCATATTAACTATTGTAATTGCGTTTTATGCTGACTGTGTTAACGAACTATTCTTATCTTGCTCGTACAACATTGGCGAATTCTGTCTGATGCAATAACTGGTAAAGGTGTGCAATAGGCAGGCTTTGCAGCGTTGTAGTTTGAAATGTTTGGCAAACATGCTTCTCTGAATGTCAGTGTTCTGTTGATTTGGTTTAAAGTTTCTTTGGGTCTATTTCTGAAGCACCACTAGGACACAAAACGTAATTAGCTTTAGTTGACTACAATGCATGTTTTACAGTTGCACGGAGATTTACGACCTCTTTGTTGAAAAGTGTTTGATGATGTCTGTCAATAAATTATGTTTGGAAATACATAGTTCGATAAAAAAAAATACGACTGCGTACTAGTGTTTTTGTTGTTGTAAAAATGTGTACTGATTGTATTGCGTGTGATATTGATGGCAGCATGTTGACGTTACCCTATTTTATAACAAATTTAATTGCGTACAATTAATATATATTATTAATGCCAAATTTAGATTGCCAACCTAGTCATACCACACACTCTTCCATTGCTTTATGTACAACATATATCTGGGCCTAGTAAAAAGTTATACTAATTAAAAAAATGGGCGACAATCTCGCATTCCCACTGGCGTTAAACTGCTTTCTCTTGAGATTTCGCGAGTCGACTGCCGACGTGAATTAATTCATGAAAACCAGTTGCACGACCAGAAGGTAAGCGTGACTCCTTACCGGTTATAACCAGTTGTACAGAAGTATTTATATTTCTTTTGCTTCAGCGTGCCAAGTCTTGGCAGCACGTGCAAATGTTAACTGCCGCGCAACAAAAATATGCGTGTTCTGTCTTCATTTTTTCTGGTGCGATTCTCTTCTGAGATTCTTTTAAAGTCGTACAGCAGCGATTGAGACAGTTGAAACTAAAATTTTTCTGTTAATAAGCTTATTTATGTGTCACGTTTTGATGTTTTGAAGGAGACGTTCTTTCACTGACAAATATGAGGACTACTACATTAGTCTGTTACGATGGGGAAGTGCTTATGATTTTAATTAACTTCTTCCGTCACACAATAGTTTTAACCTTCCGCGGTTGCAAATAACTGATGTCTTTTTAACCCGTCTGCATTTTGGTAACTGGTCCAGCGTTTGTTTCGTAGTCACAAGCAATGGGTATGGCCACGATTGTGTCGCGAAAGATTTTTACCCTACTTTGTTTCTGTGTCTCGCCTTTAAATCGGCAGCTTTGCTTCATGATTATTAGCAGCGTGTCTTTGTTCAGACATGTTTCTCATTTCACTGCACCAATCAGAATAAGATTATTGTGACTCCGTACGTCTGTATTTGCCAAGGCAAGTGAGAGTAAAATCATCCAATCGCAGACGATGTAACAGAGCCGCATATGTGCACACGAATTTGAATTGGTCACAAGCTGTTAGCAAGCGTTTACCAAATCTGTTTACATTTACAAGAAATCGCTAAAATGCAATATTCAGTGAACATAAATGGGTACCACCATGGAGTTACGAAATTGTGTACTTGCTATTATCTTAGCAGGAATAGAATTGGACTGTATAAAGGAAAATACTTCTTCACGAATACGTTTATTGGAAAATAGACTAATTTCACTATTTTTTAAACATGTACAACATAATAAAATGTAGAAATAAATTTAATTATGCACCAGTATATGATGAAAAATTAATATTGCATCATTTTATTTTGAAATAACTTATGTTTCGTCCATGTTTCACATAAATACAGTTTGTTTGGTTTCAGATTTGTTCGAAACAAAACAGGAAATAAAAGTAAATGTAAACATCCTGTGAACAAACCCTGTAACCGTCCTCCTGCCTCGGTTGCCAGAAACGTGCAAACACCCTCAGCCTGGTTGCAGCATGTTTGCAAACACCTTTGTAAACAGGAGCGCTAAAATTCTCTGTTCACAGGTACCGCTACCAATTCAACCGCTAAAATACGCCTATTGAAACCAAATGTTGTAAACATATGTTCGCCATAAACTCATGGCTCTAGTAATGAGACCTCGTTGCCCAACCAGACGTTGAGCCCTACTTGCTGGGGACTGAGTACGCACAGGAGAGTGGATTCTAACAAGAAGGTCATTGAACTAGCGAAATGTTACTTTCCCTATTCCTTGTTCATAGGAATCCTGTATTTCTGTTTTACATGCATCATATTAGTTACGCTAATATTTTGCGCGTTAAGCCTAGTTTACACCGAAAATATAATTACACAATGTTAGTTACAAAAATGTTATCAACAAATACTAAACTATGGTACACTGTTTTATAGCCACGTTGATAGCGAATGTGTTATTAACATTGCTGAAAACACTATTGGTATTAACAAAGTTGTAGGAATGATGAACGGGGGTGTTAATAGCAATGTTGATGACAAAAATGCCTGCAACATTGTTGATAACATTGCTAGTAACATTTGTTACCAACATCCTTGGATCTAGACCGCCCTAGAATGTTTCGGGAAATTAATGTTATCGTGAGGAAAAAGTTATTAACATGTTTCTAAAATTCATATATTTTGTTGCTAGCAAATGTTTTCAACAAATGTTAACATTTTTTTTATAAATATAAATGAAGTTAATAACAGAATGTTGGCAACAATGTTGATAACATTAAGTCAAATTTTTTCAAGCATTTTTACGACATTGTTAATAACTTTGTTAAAAACACGTGTTATTTGCAATGTTATCGTTGGCGCATAGGCTTCATTGTGGTGAATGCATACCACAATATGTGCAGGGTTAGTTTGTCCTTTTATGGGCTTTAGGTATTATTTGCTATGCTATCCTGTCGTTTAGGCTACCTGTTGTAGCCACTTCAACCGAGAGATGTGGCGCAACAATGCAGCCATCGTGGTTTCTGTCTGACGCCGTTTCCCGAAGTCTCGCCATGTCAGTGTTGTAATAGCACCTTAACAAAAGGCGTATTTTAGCGGTTGAATCGTTCACTAGCCGTTAGCAAGCACTTGCGGAAACTGGTTGCACTTACAAAAGATCGCTAAAATGCAATAATTCAGTGAACAGAAGTTGCTACCAACGTGAAGTTACGAAATTACGTATTTGCTAATGCCTTATCAGGGATAGAGTTGGATTGTATAAAGGAAAACACTTCTTCACGAATACGTTTGTTGGAAAATAGACTGCTGTCACTATTTTTTTACATGCACAACATACTAAATTGTGTAAGGAAATTTCATTATGCAGCTGCATGAATTGAAAAAATAATATTGCATAATTTTCTTTCAAAATAACATCTCGTCCATATTGCACATAGTTACAGTTTGTTTTGATTTAAGATTTATTCGAGATAAAACAGGAAATAATGGTAAAGGTAAACATCATGTGAACAAACCCTGTAACCGTCCTCCTGCTTCGGTTGCCAGAAACGTGCAAACACCCTACTTGTTTGCAGCATGTTTGCAAACACCATTGTAAACAGGAGCGCTAAAATACTTTGTTCACAGGTACCGCTACCAATTCAACCGCTAAAATACGCCTATATAAGGCTACGGCCTTTTCGTCTCCCAGTTTCTGACCATTTTAAAGGCCATGTTTTGTTTCAAACAATTGCAAATAACGCGAATATTTTTTAACTACTGTAAATTATTTGAAATAATTTGAGACTGTGTACAGTCATACAATACACAATTTTGCCAGAGCGTTTTTTTTTTTTTAATTAATGTACCGTTTGCTAGCAAAAAATTATTTTGCTTCATTTTGGCTTATTTTGACAACAAAATATGTGATATTTCAGGGGCAAAAATCTAAAAATTCTATTGGTGTATTGCAACAGAAAAACTCAGATACAAACGATGATGTATACGTGTTAAAACTGCCAAAAGGAATTTTTGATATATGTATTAGTTTGCGTTAATTTTTTTTTTCGAAACCACTTCATAACTGAAGAGCGAGGTCGTAAAGGTGTTCAAGTGCGATAAAATCATAATTTGACATTTTTATGAAATAGTGTTAGTTTTGTAGACGATACTTGTGAGTACAGTTTCCTCTTACGAAACAATTTAGCTTTCATAGTTTTCTCATAACCTTGCGACAAAGTCAAAATTTTGCAAGTTATGCTGCCATGCAAAAAGTGAAAACCAATTGACCAACTTGAATAAAATAATTCACTGTGATATTAGTTCCCATGAGCTATACAATAAAGTATTTAAAAGAACATAACGTAATATATTGAATTTTAAAAAATGGAAAAGTGCAGGAAAATATTTGACAATTTAGTATTTTTTAAATACAAAAATAGTTCAAGGTGTTTTTTTATATATATTTTATTATGTAGCCCGTTGCATGTAATTTCACTGAGAATTATTTCAATTACGTAATTCAGTTGGTTTTCACTATTTGCATGGCAGCAGAACATGCCAATTTTGACTTTGACGCACCGTTATGAGAAAACTTTGATAGCTAAATTGTTTCGTAAGAGGAAACTGTACTCACAAGTATCGTCTATAAAACTAACTTTATTTCATAAAAATATAAAATTATGATTTTATCGCGTATGAACACCCTTAAAGTTGAGTGTTGCCGTCTCTAATGACTTCGCTGTCGACACGTGAAGTGCACTTGTCTTGACGCCGCTGTCTTTTTAAGGCACTTGTGTAGTGCGTGCGTTGTATTATCTACTTGACACCCGTCGCATACTGGTGCTTGAACTAACCGGAGATTAAACACACAGCAGAAGAAAGGTTTTACGAATTAACTGAAACTCAGCGACATTGATCACCGAGCCTGGCTAGCCATGCGTAGGCTGTTCGCGATAAATAACTTAACCTTTTTTTTTTTAAAGCCCTGGTACTTTTTGCTTCCTTTCAGCCAGTTTGTATGTTTACACCACTTGCTAATACTTCTGTATATTCATTGCATGAACACAGTGAATAGTGATATTTCACCATGCACGATGTATTAACGTTTGAGACTACAAAATAAATTATGTATGTAATTAAACGAAACTAATTTTTCCGTTTTATGACTCTGGTGTTCTGTAATCACTTAGGCATATGCGGGAAATTTTCACAGGCCATGGTCGATTCTACCCTTAAGGCTTTTCTTAGTAGTTGGTTTCTTTTATAATGGCATGCATCACCGGACACATTCGCCGCTTCACTGACCTGTAGGCAGGGCCGGATTTACCACTAGGCCCGGGCCTAGGGCGCAACTTCACAAGGGCGCACTTTTATCGAGAACCTGTGAGGAATTTTCCATATTTATTTTTAAACGTGCTAAAATAGCTACCGTAAAACGGGGTGATTAGAAACACTGGGGTGAGTGGAAAGGGGAAAAAAAAAAAAAAAAAAATTCTTAGCTTGTATCTGTTGCTTAAAAACAATGTAATTACAATAAAACACCTGTTCGTAAACTGTTTTAACTTGTCTACATAAAATTTGAATTTTAAAACAGAATTTACATAAAATAATGTAGCCTTAAAATTGTGTTTCTATTCACCCAAGTGATTCTAATCACCCCGTTTTACGGTACGAGAAAGCAATTTTTAAATGGGTTTTCTTTTGGTATTGTTGACTTATGCTGTCTGTATTAGTTTTATCTACTCAATGGATAATCCAGCTAATTATTTTCAAATAACTATGTTACAATTAAGATGAATTGTTATTGTGTTATTACTATTTCCGAGAGGACAGAGCAGAGTAATTTTAAATAATGTGTTGCTGAGAACGGGGAAAGGACTCCAGTTGTTAAGGAAGGATGGAAAACAGAGACTGTGAGGGCGCTTAGTCTGACAGGCCTATAGGGCGCCTCGAAGCTTAAATCCGGCCCCGTCTGTAGGCTAGCCTCCAAGGGGAATATATATATATATATATATATATATATATATATATATATATATATATATAGGGCCTGCATTGAGTTACATTTTTTATTATTGCCTCACGGTTCATACGAGATGTCAAATAAGTCAAGGACCAATTATGAAAGTAACGCATACTTACAGTTGCTGGAATGATAGCTTGTGCCTGAAAGGAAATGTGAATTTTTCAGGTCTGTAGAGATGATACGTTAGGCCCTATCCTACTACCCCTCCTGTTATTTGTTTTTCAGCTCTGGCATTGAATCTCGTACTTTATGCAGCAGATACTAATGTGATATGTACACGTATAGTTGTTAAAAAAGTAATAGGCAGCGTCAATATTTGTCCACTAGTTTGGCGACTTACACAAGCCGCAGTGGGAATCAATTGTTGACACCTGCATTTAAGTTTGTTGTCTACAAATTTGCTTGTGTATATGCTGTCCAGGGCGTGTATGCTTGGTGGTGTTAACAGCTATGGGTAGGGACACTGTCCCTCCCCCCTACCCCCCAAATGTTTGACAGTGTGCCGAAAATAATAGTACATGAGTGCCCAAATGTTGATGAACATGTTTTAACAGGCGTGTTCTAATACAATTAGTTTATTAGTTACGTGGGATTCTGCTGACACTATATAAACTATTTTAAAACTTACAAATCCTTAACATAATTAGTTTTGAAGAGTATTGAATCAGTCTGTGTAAAGTAGGTCTATGTTTCAAATATTGTTGTAATATTTATTTTCTCCATTTTGCTTGCTTCGAGATTAGTTTATATTTCTTTATGTTTTTTTTTTCGTTACTAAACAGGTATTTTTTATTTGGGTTGAGTGAATTTCTTTACTTAAAAAAATGGTGTAGGGGGGCGCCAATAGCTTGCCCCTTCCTAAATTGTAAAACTTGTTTGGCTACTGTGTATGCTTTCCCATTTCCACAACATCTGCTCTTTGGTAAGACAGAAGGTTGGATCACTTTGGAACACTGTAACCAACTGTACAATATGCAGATGTGATTAAAATTATTACAAAGTCTATTAAATTTTGTGAAAATAATTTAATTAAAATTCTGCATAAGGGTATTCACATTTTGTAGCAGTGTAAAAATAATTTGCTGAAATTTACTTTCATAAAAAGTTTAGAATTTACTGACTGATCCAGCCTAATGAGATAGATATTTCTCGTATGGATGAACCACGAACAACGCTGTGCTTTCGGTTCTGCCGTGTCATTTACTATTGTATGCAAAAAAATCACTAGTTAGATTAAAAATAACTTTAAAACATATGTCATCATTACTTGACTGAATTAAATATTTACATTGTAAGTCCTGAAAGGTATTTTAAAAAAAATATGGTATTTTCTTATGGACAACTATACTTATTATGAGTAGAGTCAGTGATTTTTAGTGAAAATAATTTTGCACATTCATGTTTCATTGCTTTACGTGCACATCTCCAGCCTTGCTTCATGGTTATTGGCAGCTTGTACATTATGCAGAGGTGTCACTCTTTTGACAGTGCCAATGAGTGAGGTTTCTGCTGTACCTCTCGTCTGTGATTTACTACTAGTAAGTGGCCAAGACACAGAGCAAAAAAAAAAAAAAACATATTTAATTGTTAACCATGAAGCAGAGCTACAAATGTGCACATAAGGCAAAACGTAAAAAAATTATTGGGTCTTAAGTATTGGGAAGCAGCATCAAGAAGTTCTTGCAGAATATGTTGTTGACAGACATGAAATCAATCTACCACTATTTTGTCAAAAATTGTTACTGTTTATCATTTTTTTAAAACATGTTTGAAAGTAAATTCTACTTTTTTTTAGTGTACCTATTATCATGACACACATGAGCATTTGGAAACACTAATTAGCTGATTAGCTGTAAATAATTGGAGAGCTTACATACCCAATAAAACTGTTTACATTGCCATATGCAAAATGCATTTTCACTTTTATGGCAGAATTTCTGCAGTGACGCAGCTGAAAGTGAGTTTCAGTTTTATATGTAATCCTAGTCAATTAATTTAAACCTGATTATGTGTTACGAGAGCTGACCATGTACTCAAATTGCAAACGGAAGTTAAAGGCATTATTTGATTGCATAAATATAATTAATAAATTTTGTAAATTGCACGAGTTTAATTTGTATGGCTATCATGAAGTATACGCAACTATTCTTCTTAAAAGCGAACTGTCAACATATTGTATTCATAATCAGTATGCAAAATAATGTATGCTAGCATAGTAAAATAGGCTAATAGTGATTGAGCAGTTTTTTAACACCTTGTTAAATTTTTTTCTCTAAGTTAGTCTTTATATTTCTGCTTTTTGTTAACACAAATGTTGCTATTTATAAATGACATAGGCATACTTTAAGTTTATCTCAAAAGTTACCACCTTAATCTGCAGGTTTTGGAGTGTTTGGACAATCTTTAAAATTGCACTTTGTATCGTGATTGTCCTATAAAGATGCATGTGCAATACAAGGACTTGCGCACCTTTAAGTAGTATGTACCACATGATGAACGTTACTATCCAAGCCATTTAGACCAGTTAAAAATAATGCAGTGTAATTGAGAAACTGGAACTTGTATACTCACATCAAAATTATCTTCAGTTAATTTATGTGTGATGCACCTGATCTGCTAAATATGTATTATGAAATGTATTTCAAAGTACAGGATACATAAATTTACACAAAAAAAGGTTATAGAATCATGCGAGAATTTGAAAATATTAATAAATGAACAATAGGCAATTTTTTGCCGTCTTATTAAGCAAACTTGTTGCCCGAGAGACAAATTCCTTTAATGTGCTCAATTATACATTTGTACTGGAAATATGTATATACATGCATGTGTATACACATATACACATATACGTATATATTTGTGTGTATATAGGATGTCCAGAAACAAACACATAATCACCACACCACGCAAATCCTGAGCTGTATTACAGACTAAAGTGTTAGTGGCAAAATGTTGTACGATGACATTTTATATGCAGAATCTGGCAACATAGCACTGTAGTTAGCCTTATCTTACTAATACTGTTCTGATCTGCATGTTATGGGTGCAGGTTGAAAACCCAAACAGTCTAAATATGATTCTATGTTTACTTGACATAACATTCATAAAATAGTACCTGGACATTTCTCCGTCCAGTGTTACCACATGACGCACGTAAAATATACAACATTTTGCCACTTACGTTTTTGTAGGGTGTCCGGAAACTGCCACATAGAGAGCACACCACATGAACCATGGGCTAAATAGGAAGCAAAAGTGTTAGTGGCAATACATTCTACGATGACCTTCTTCATGAACAATGTGGCAACACAGCATGGAGTTAGTCCCATATTGCGTTACAGTCTACATTATTTTATGTGTGTTACACTATTTTGATGTATTTGTGACAACTCCCCTCTAGTAAGTACGAGAAATATGGGAAGCTATGTAAATAAATTTAAAAAAATTATGTTTGTACTGTTCAGAAAAAAAAATTATTTACTGCTTGGAATTTAAACTTGCACCCAAAATAATGCAGGCCAGAACAGTAGTAGTAAGACAAGTGAGAATCTGTGAAGTGCAAGAGGGGACTAACTACAGTGCTATGTTGTCACATTGTGAGAGAACAGGTCATCAAACAACATTTTGCCACAAACACGTTTGTTTCCTATTTAGCCCAAGATTCACGTACTGTGCTTAATATGCGGAAGTTTCTGGATGACATCCTGTGTGTATGTTTCTACATATACACACACACAAAAATAAGTAACTCATTTGTGACATTCATCATTCATTAGCAACGGCTATTTTCTAGGATTACACCTTTTATATATCAACTTTCAAAGTCCTAAACATGTCATTAAAAAATTTTAGTGTCACATTATTATTATTATTATTATTATTATTATTATTATTATTATTAGTATGCATGTTTAATGTCAGAAATGTACACTTTTGGACTGTTTTTTATGAGAGCAGATATTTTTTTGTAAATCAAACATTTTGAAATGTTACAAGAATTAGATTATCAAGATTAAATTCAGAAGCCCAGGAGATTTTTGAGGTTATTGATAGATGGATAATTACAATATCAGTGTGGCAGAGTTGGTAGAACATTGTTGGTTTGAAATGGTATTAGATCAGTTACATAATTTTATGAAATTGTGACACTCCAACATTATATCAAGCAAAGTGGTGGATGCAGACAAGTCAACAAGAACAAAGAAATAATGAAACAAAGTGTACAAATGCAAGTTCATACTGTCAGTTTAGGATGAACATGAGCTGACTGAATCCATATCAGAGACATAAAGTAAGATAACCGTAAAAGGTTATCAGACAAGGTGAATCAACCATGTCATGATAGTAAATGATAATAATGTTTTTAATATATAACTGCTATAATTAAAGAAAGAGACCAGCAAAAAATATGTTAGAACCAATTTTTGTCAATTGTATATGACACATTCTTAAATGAATTCTGTAGTCAGGTTCTAATTTGACTTAAGTATATGAAACAAACATTGATTATTTTCTATTGTAGTAGCATGTCATTTCAGGCAGGTAGTGGAATGACTTTTTAAAGCTCTTTTCTGAACACACATATATATAAACACTTTACATCTGTTGATTGGAATGACAGAAAGAAGCTTTAGTAAACACATGATGATTTTTTTAAAGCATACAAATTCAGCTGTTCGTGCTTATTTTTGGCTTCTCACTCTTTATGCTATGCTACTATTTTACAAAACCCGCTACGTAGTTGAAAACAGCAGATCGTAAATGCAACTTAACTTCATTCTTTTGTGCAGTGCAGAATTTTTTTTTAAATTGTACACAGTCCTTTTATTGTTCTTTCTAAACTTTCTAATTGCGGCCAACAATTTACTTAAAAAAAATTAGGTGAGGAACTATATGTATGATCTATTATTATTATTTTTTAAATTTAAGTGAACTGATGGGTTTTTTACAGTTCAGATAACTTGAAACTTTATAATTATTATCGTTACAGTACCAACAATGAAAGCTTTAATCATCAAGTTGCGTTACAAGCTTTAAACAGCTAAACATTTCATTTTAGAAGAGTAGCTTTAGATGCTACATTTTTTATGAACTAATTTTTTTATATTTATAAATTAGATGAAATTGTAAGTAATATAGGTACGAGAGTGCCACAATATTAACAATGCACAAACAGTAGTTTATTCCAAAGCTAAGAATAGATATACACCATTTCATTTAAGTTTTGATAAATTTGACAGAAAGTTAGGATAACAATTTGTAATATTTTGCTATTTGTGACACTACACAAGACAAACTTTACTGTACAAATGCTGAACTGGTTGTCTCGGGTTAATTTGGAGCTAAAAACGTCTTGCATTGTACAACATATCTCAAAATTCTGAAAATTATTGCCCATAAGTTGCTGTCAAATTTATCCAAACTTATATGAAACAGAGTATACCAGATCTATGTTTTACACAGTGTAATGGAATTATGACTGCATTAAACCCATTCTTCGGACTGAAACTATCTATAAAAATATATTGGACAAACTGAAGAAAAAAATAATAAGTATTTATGTTAACAGAAACTAAACAAAACATAAATGAATATTCAATAAATGTATACATTTTTGGAAACCTTTTTAGTGTGTTTTCTTACGTTAATGGTTGTGTATTTTGGTATTGTATTGCTGTTGTCAAAATTTTTGGATGTAATCTTTCAGCGCTGTCCATTCAAGGTTGTAAAAACGGTTGGCTGGTACATAAATAACAAATAAATAAATGAATAAAATATGTTATTATTGGTACTACCTATTCAATTTTTGCATAAAATTTGAGGAAGTATTTTTTAGTAATCATTTGTAAGACTGTCTGTACAGTATAAGTTTGCCTGATTTTGACATTTATCTTCTGAGAAAATGTCTGGCAACTCTAGTGTGTAGAGAAATGTCAAAATTAGGCAAACATACACTGTACAGACCATGACATTGTTATTATTGTGATCAGTGTTCAGAAGTAAGGCTGAAGCAACAGTAATTTCCAAGGAATAGCAAATGTTGAATTGTTAATATTGCCACTGTTGCTTGAGCGAGTAAGATTTGTAATTTTGTGTTATGTATTTAATTGTATGTTTTTATTTTGTAGTAGTGTTTTATGAAATTGTCAAGCATATTTATAATATAATTAAATTTTTTATACATTGAGTTGTCTGTCACTGATTGTGAACTATTGTCACCCATAAAAGTGTATAAATTTTTCTTGTTTGCAGTTATTATGAAGAAAAATACTTTAGTGTGCCAGTTTGCATCACCTTTGGATGTAGATACACACAACAAACCCGAGGTAAGTTGTTGCACGGAAACAGTATGTTAGCATATCTTGCTGTGTGCTTTGTTATTAAAAACATCTCTCTCTCTCTCTCTCTCTCTCTCTCTCTGCGCAGTATATATAAAATGAACTATCCTCACTCACTCTTAAATACACAGCCCAAACCACTGTTCCTAGAACCATGAAATTTTGAGGGTAGCTTTTCCTTAACCCGCAGGCACTCACTAAGAAAGGATTTTTCGAAATTTGAAAACTAAGCAGATCAAAAAGGATAAAATGTGTTTTCAATGACTCCATGATATCTCATTAACTTGGAAAGCTATTATTATTTTTTAACTTCAAAATATTGTCGAAAAGTGAATTTTTCGATTTTGCAAAATTCAAATATTAATGGGGTTTGTCTCGCCTGGTTTTCTGTGACGACAGGTTATTGCAGTGGTGTAGGTCTACGATTATACTCTAAATCGTTAATTGCCACTGCAAGAGTCATTTAAACAAATGCTTGGTGTTGCTACTAGAGTGTAGAAACTTTTTAATGTAACATTACTGTCCAGTGGGAATATTGTGTTTATATTCAGAGCGATAATTTTTGTTTTGCATTATTTTGTTAAATGTTCAATATAAATTCAATTTTTATGTAAAATACAGGCATAAATTATAATTCTTAGAAACTTTCAGTTTGTAGAAACATGAATAGAATTCAAATTAGAATTCTGGAACAACAGAAGTGATTACTTTTGCCTGAGCAATTGTAACTCAATTTATTTACACAATTATGAGTGTCATATTTCATTATTTTTTTGGACACAATTTTTACTTAACATAATACAAATAAATTTCATTTAAGTTTTCTAATGTTGTTATTTTTGCCGACACTCATGCCATTCCTGAGCAGTTTAATGAGTTGTGTTTGTTTTCACAGGCTGTAGTGCTGGAGGGCAAGTATTGGAAGAGGAAGTTGGCAGCTGTAACCGCAGAGTACAAAAAATGGCGCCTGTTCTACCGGAACAGGGTGATGGGCTGGACGTCCAAGGAAGGGCCAGACATTGTTAGTATCATGTTACAGTAAAAATTCATGTTATTTTTAGCTGATAAGAATAACTTCATTATTTTATATAACAGCTTGAAATGTGCATAGCTATAATAACATAATCTTTCAAAAATAAGAACAATGTTTCGTGTGCCTGCAGCTGTCAGAGATGGACTTGTTCGACTGGCAGCCACGAAGCAACGACAGTGTCCACTCTATGGGGTCTATGATGGTGGATGAAGACTACATGGATTTCATGAGTGACACTTTGTTCTCCACAATCACCTACAACCAGCCATTTGCTTTCCCAGACACCAGGGAGATCAGTGAGTATAGTATTAGAAGTGATTTTACTGAAGTAAGCTGATGGTCTCGCAGTTATGTACCTGCTTGGGTGTTTTCTCAATTTCAGATTTAGACCTATCCGTTCGTGTATAGGCCATGGCAGCTCAAGATCTATTTAGAAATTGTATTACAACTTTGAGCAATCAGCTGTGTTGCATGATTTTATCATACACAAGCCAGTATTATCTAAGATTAAAAGGAATGCATATGTAATGAGGAATGAGTGTTGCATGATATAAAGTTTTTTATTTTACATATGTGTAAGTATGACATAGAAAATGTGTCGTACATGTATATTTTCCTGGCAAAGGAATATTTATTTCAAAATTTGTCAAGATTACCTTAAATCTGAAGGTTTCCTTGAAACCCGAGGGGCAGCGGTGCCCAAACAGTAAGACCATTCGCCTCCCACCAGAGTGATCCGGGTTAGATTCCTGGCGGGGTCGGTCCCTGGATTTTCGCATTTGGGAATCATGCCGGACGATGATGTTGGTTAGCGAGTTTTCTTGGGGATCTCCCATTTCCCCCACCCTTTCATACCGGTGCTGCTCCATGCTCACTTCATGTGACCCCTCACCAGCGTTAAAGACCTCGATTTAAGCGCTGACCAAGCTCTGTCACTCACTCACTCGAAACTCAAATCTTAGTTGAAATACATTACCGTGCTATAAAATTTAATTGGCCTGACCATATTTATAGTAATGAAAAACAAATATTTTCATATAAACATAAATACACTTACCAGTGTCCTTCCTGATGCAATATAACTTAATATTTGTTTGTTAGAGGCATGTTGTCATTCCATGGACTATTGTGTGTTTTAGAGCACTGTAATATTGTACAATACATATAAGAATATTTTCCCCCCTCAACTATTCTAACTTACCTACCTTTTTTCTGTACAGCTTTACGAAACCATTTGTGATTTTCCAACACGTTAACATATATTTGTAAATTAAGACATAGTTAGCAGAACTTTGGCTTACGAGTAGTTAAATTTTTGTTAGCATCGTCTTAAAAATCACAAAAAAATCACTTTTTTTTATTAGCAAAAACAAAATGACAGCAATATTTTTGGAAGGTTTTTGTAACTGAAACAAAACCTAATAAATTGTTTTAGGCACAAGAATTGTGCTAGTTTAGGAAATATTTTGGTCATGTAAAATGTGTACTGTTAGTATTGAACACAAATTTATAAAGTTTGAATCAATAAGTAACACATACCAATAACTTCTTTCTTTGATTTATGTTATTAAAAGTAAGCAATAATGTACACAGCAGGAAAGTGGATAACCAAAGTAACATTTTTGTCTATACTCGCCTAGATAACAGTTTAGTTCTTTTATGACTTTTACTACTAGATTTCTTAAGTGGGAACAGAAGGTCTGATATTTCATTACCTTTTCAGTGTACTAAATATTCTCACACTCCTAATTTTTGTTTGGGCTGTTTGCATTATATTATATTGTTACAAATTTTTTGAAACTATGGCTAGTTTTATCCTTTAGAAAATATATGTCTTTCTGCCAATTATTAATGTAATTTTTGCAGTGTTGGAAAATTAACATAGTGCATAGGTTTGACAGTAGTTAAAATTTTTCTACAGCCTAAATGAAGTATCCATATTCTTTGATTATTAAAATATAACAATTGGTAAAAGTGCTAAATTTAATGTGAACAGCTTATATTTATAGTCAATCTAAGTACATTAAGTATATTAAATACTTTTGTTGAAATTAGTTGTTGTGAAAGCTGGTATCTTTCTCGTGTTCCAGCTCGAGCTACAAGCATAGCAGATTTCATGCAACCTAGCTTAGTGCAGCTGCAGCCAAATTTGGATGACTTTATGGACACCTTAGAACCCCTACAAGGTAACTGAGTAAAGTTGTACAATTTGATGTTAACTCCATCCTACAATAAACTTAACAATTTGCTAAAAAATACGTAGTATGGATACTGGTTTGTTTACTTGATTGTAATGAGGGAGTTTACTTTTACATCAAATTAGTAGTAATTCATTTTGGTGTTATTGTCCTTCTGAAAGACCTATCTGCCCCAGGAAATACAGCCAATGTAGGTGTACACAGTCTTCAGGGATGAAGGAAATAAGCAGAACAGTTAAGAGTAATTTACATGATATGTGTAGTCAAGTGTCGAGACAACACTCCTCACAGCACCAGATTTTTCTGTTCCTGCATTCATTGCAAGATGCTTCCTCTATCAGTTGGCAGTTTTCATCCTTTTGATGGAACAGAAAATGTAACTCATTGGAAACGACATTTTTTTGCCAATCAGAAGTCCAGTTATGGTACTACATATTACAGATATTGGTTTTGTTTCCATTGATTGTCATCACATGCAGTCAGTGACCAGCCTTTCACTTTATAGCTTAATTTTTTCCTGCATTCTCCGTACAGTCACATTACAAACATCTGGTAGTCCCCTGATATTGTGATGGATGCCCGTTGGCTATTGTACAACTTTGTAACATATGTATACTACCTCTTAAATCAATAATATAAATGGCACAGTGTAGTTTCCACAAAATGTTATTCACCTCTGCATTTTTTTTTTTTTTAATCTTTATAAACCTGTGTAGTTTGCAAATATTGTTCATAAAGAATGCTTTTTCATAAATGCTGTGTTTTTTTAAAGTCAAAATTAGTGATTGATAATTTCCTTGGTTACAATACAATCACATAATTTACCCAGCAATAGTTAGTATGCTTTTAGAGTACCTACTCATACATTATGTACATACCTATCTACCTTCCAGACCTGCTTGCATCACCTGCTGTAGTTCTTTTGCTATATGTGCTGACACTATAGCAAATGGTAATAATAGTGTGCTTCAACTGTGTAACCTTTTATAATATCCACTTAGTGTGAAATTTAATTTAAAAAACAATTTTCCTCATTATTTACAGATCTCTTGTATAGCCGGCTACCATCTGTACCTGAAGAGCCTGCTGCTGACGTGGATTGCCGTGGCCTCAAGTCATTGGGTAACTCGTACCCGGATCTCGACATGCTGGCTGCTCTGCCTTTCGTGGAGCACCTGCAGCAGCAGCAACAGCAGCAGATGCAGCTGCAGCAGCAGAAGTTGCATCAGCAGATACAGCAGCAGCAACAGAAGTTGCAGCAGCAACACTTGGAGCAGCAGAAGCTGCAGCAACAGCAGCTAGAGCAGCAGAAGTTCCAACAGCAAATGCAACTGCAGCAACACATACAGCAACAGCAGCAACAACATCTGCAGAGGCAACAGCAGCAGCAGCGACAACAGCAGCAGTTGCAGCAGCAGAAGTTAACCGCAGCCCAGCCTTCCACTGTCAATAATTATGCCTCATCTTTAGTGAATTGTAGTTACCCGCCAGCTGCCCAGGATTACACCCAAGGTAGTAAACAACTAGAATATTAGACAGTATAAAGCTGTAGTAAACATTAATTTATCCACAAAGATATGTATTTGAAGTAATTTACATTTTCATGGCTAAGTAATAATTTCCTGACTCCCATATATGTAAAAAATTTACACAATACTTGTTTAATGGAATGGTAACTGTGTAGTACATGTCCTCTGCTGAGCACTTATTAATGTCTTCCAGTAATTTTTCACAAAGTATTCTGCATTACTATAGTCAGGTTGCAACATTATTAGTATAAGGCGTCAAAGTTGAGAAACAGGAATTTTAGTAAAATTTTTTTGTAGATATGTTTTTAATTTTTGCCAAGAATTGGACAGTACTGTAGTTATTAAAATATTTGAGTGTGTTCGTAGGAAGTATGAATGTTCATGTATCTTTTGCTGCAAAACAAAACATAATTTTGTTTAAAGTTAGGTTTCCAAGTGTTTATGTTGACTGAACTTAAATTCTTTTACAATTTTGTTTACGTCAAATTTTTCAGTTAGGTGGTTGAAAAAGTAAGGTAAATTAAAACTTTGCGTATTTTTTATTTTTTTAAATTCATTTGGTATTTGGTTTGTTCCTTCACTACAACCCAGTATTAAAAAATTAATAGCTATCCATAGGTAACAAATGAATACATTGTATTGTAATGTTACTGAATATTGATAGTGAGTATTTAAGCATTTGGTGTCATAATGTACTTTGCTTATAATTGTGCACTTGCAAAAAAACTGCTACTTTTTTGTTTTTCAGCTTCCTATGCACAATATGCACGTGTCTTGGTAGAAACATTGCATAATTGCTAAAAACAAAATCGTTTATAAATATCAGTAGGTTTTACGTATGTATAATGTGCATAAACTGCAGTAAGTGCCATTATTTAAACATTAAATTTTTTTAATGGAATATTAATGATGTCAACTTACTTATTTGCTGTTAATTTTGTTGAGACCATTGAGGTAGGTCTTAATTTAAATTATGCTATTTTTGTATGCAGAAATTTTTGTTCGAGGCTGTTCTCGAAAAAATAATTGAGTGTGGATAGCATAAAGTACAAAATAACTATGTAATTAATAATTATAAGTTTTCAAAATGTCAGAATAGTGATTCTAAAAACGCTTATTTACAGCAAATCTCCAGCAGCAGTCGTCCCTGGTGCAGAGGCCCAGTAAAGAGCGGAGCCAGCGGACAACCCAAAACAACAAAAGCAGCAGACAGCCACAGCAGCCACCCTGTCAGCAGAATGCACTGTTCAGCTCCCAGCAGCAGCAGCAGCAGCAGCAGCAACAGCGGGGTCAGACGGGGGTGTTTCAAGTGTTCCCTATGCCGGAGGCTCAGTTACCTTGCGCTCAGTCACAGACACAGCCGTCGCAGACTGTGTCCCCGACAGATGCGCATCCTTTCAAGTTCGCCGAGCAGGTACAGCAGCAGCAACAACAGCAGAGTTGCAGGTGAGTTGTTACGAGAGTTGTTATACCAACTGAAGGTGAATACAGAAAAATATCTTAGCTATACGTATTATAATTCATTATGTAGTTGTTTTCTTAATTTATGGGTCACATGTTCAGGTCTTGTTTAAAATTGGAATTTTAACACATTTTCCTTATTTTTAGTGTCTTAATTTATCCTGGCAATTATTTACATTGTGTTTTTGTCTTTACATATTGTAGTGACGTACTGTCAAACCTCTTTGATACAAACCTGAAGGGACGAAAATTTTGGCTGTTTATAATAATAATAATGAGGTTTGTATTAACAAGTATTCACCAAAACCTTAAAAAGTTACTAACATTTTGTTCACTCTGTTCATCCCCACAAATAAAATAGTCCTTCACCACAATGACTTCCTTTTACTTGAGAACTTGATTTTGCATGGTTTAATGCATAAACATAATTTTTATTAAACATTAAAGTAATTATTTCATTTCCTGTCCCATTCCAAGTGAAATAAAAATTGCTTCGTATTAATGAGAACTTCATATTAACAGTGTTTGTATTAACGAAGTTCCACTACAAACATATATATATATATATATATGTACACTGTACTGTTTATATTTTTTCCTTGGGCAACATTATTTTAACAACCTTTTCAGTGAACGATTGAAACACTGTTGGACTCATTGAGGGAAAGGCAATTGCAATTACTTTAATAAGTACGAAATTGACTTGTTTTTAAACCTAACAGATACCTAATATCATGGATTTTATGTGTATTTCCATGTTAATGAAAGAGGGTAAAAATGTACACACTTGTGATAATACTGGTTGCAATAATTCAGGTGGAATGACTTTAGAGAATACGTGTTCTGAGGAAACAATCTTCGCTGCATTGTTCTTTTATGCAGAAGTTTTTACTTATCTTTGGAACCAAAATAAAGTAATTACACTGCCAGTTGACTGGACAGACATATTCTTGTATTTCTTAACAGGTTTAATTCAGCAGCATCATCAAATCGAGGTTATAAGATGTATAACCAATCGCCATCACCTCCTGTGGCTGCCATGTCAGAAGCAACAATCTCTTCACCCTCAGTTAGTCCTCAGCATTCAGCAAATGTTTCCCCACCCTTAAAACCCCGTGTAGATGATAAATTTTCAGTACCCAAGGTGAGTGTTAAATTGAAACTGATATTAGTTTGGTATGTTTCAAGTTCATTAAATTTTAGATTATAAAATGCTACAAAGTCATTGCATACAAATGTGCAAAATTGACATATAGACATGATATTAGTCAGTAAATACCTGTAAGGTAGAAAACCCAGGATTCTATATGTTAAGAAATTTTCTTGTTAAAATAATCCACAAAAAAAAAGTATAATTGTAAATTCCGTGAAATCTATACACAGGATAAATTTCCTAACCTTCCTTATCTAGTAAATGCATGAATAAAATTGCGTAAATGGTTTTTTAAATATTTATTTTTAAAATAGGTTGTTTAAATATCCGTTGATCTGATAGCCGAAGATCCAAAAATACTCAATTCGAAAGTCACTATTTTCCAACTCGATAGACCGGTAATGTGTCAATAAAATTTCTAGTAAAATTTCAAGAACCTCTAATGCATAATACAACTGTAAGAACTGTAGTTATGATTAATTTTATTTGGGAAAAAAAACAGCACTTAATCAATGAAACCTTAAGAAAAACAAACTTTTAATTCCATTAAATGAACAAAAATACTAAAATACAAACAATTTTTTTAAAAGTAAAATGTAAATTTTATGGATTATAATATATTTAATGCACATTTTTACAAATATTACTTTTTTCCACAGTTAAATTGAGGGAAATACAGTAACATTAATATTCCTCGATTTGGTAAACTCTTTAAATAGTTACATATTTAGATCCTGTTGACTTGTTTTATAGGTACCAAGCTGGCTGAAATACATAACAAACACATTTTGCTCAATACAAAGCTTAATAAGTGAGCCTATTTGCTTGCTCCACTCCTACTAGAGATGGCGATTGTTCTTGGAAATAGCACGGGAAGTAAAAAAAAGTTCGGTCAAAAACAGTGTCATTGCATGGACCTCCAACTGCTGCACAAGTCCATAGATACTGTGCACTAGAGAAAAAAATCAATGTATTCAAGACGTATATTTTCTGGAATTTTTAAAGTAGAGTTATTGAATTTCGGGTTGCTACCGAATCCCAGGAGGTTTACTTTGTGTGGAATTTTAAAGTAATGTTAATTTGTTGCTGTAGAGTAGTAATTCGTACGTTTCATACACACATTGCAAAACAATACATACATACATGATGTGACGCGTCCTCTTGCGTCTGCTGTGTGTTTTCTATGGTCTATTGTTATTGTAGTGGGTGTTGAGGTTATGTTATGACGTGCTCCGGATAGCTCAGTTTGATTTAACTTAAGGGTTGACCAATCATCGTGACTTCATCAATAACAACTCACTCAGTCAACGGTTGATTTATTTTTTCCTATAACTTTGACAGATGTTTACAAAAGGCGGTTATTTACAAATCACAAATAATAAATAAAAATAAAATAAACTAAACCCGTCAACTGTCCGGCATTACCATGTCTGAACTCCGCCTCGGGCCAACGCCCGGCACAAAC
>PNEQ01106287.1:0-10003 GCA_003012365.1 Medauroidea extradentata
AAGGGATGCGTAGAATTCTGCTTCCGGATCCAAAGGGTAGTTGTAGGTAAATGTACCCGTGCGATTTTTTGTTGAAATACTGGAATAAATTCCAGAAGTAGATGTCGTCAATCTCGAAGTTATTCCGGATATATCTGGGATGTCGCTTTGTAGTATTGATGCCTTGGAGAAGTTGACATCGACATCTGTTGCTGTTGAAACCGAATACAGGATGGCCGAAACCAGGGATCGAACCCGGGTCCTCCCGAATACGAGTCTGGCGTGTTACCATTGCTCCACCTCGCTCGGTAAAATAATATTGTGGTTATGTGACGTTAGGTTGATTTGGGTGACTACCCTAGACTCAGCTGGGTTACGTTAGGTTACATGGAATTGCGTTATTGTTTTTTAGGTATGAATAAGGTTAGTTAATTATTTATGTTGGTTAAATTATGTAGGTTAGGTTACATGAGTTTGTTGTGCACTTTATTTTGTCTAATGTCATAGTACATAAAATTATTTTGTGAGAAATGCCTAAACGTTATAGCATAAATGTCGTTTCACTCCTTTTTTAACAAAACCGCACCACATGAAAGTCATTCGGCTTAAAATTTGCGTGTTATAACAGTCAGTTGGCCTTAAAATCGCTTGGCCGAAATGTGACTTCGCTTATCAGGTATTCTGCCTAAAATTAGTTTATGTATGTTTTACTTTAAGCCAAATTAAGTGTACTCTTTTGCCATATTAAAAAATATATATCGTCGTCTGTAGCAAACATTTTGTCTGTGTAGTTAGACTTACGAGTGCGTAGTAGATAAATAAACACTGAAAACATAATTTGATTTATACGCTTTTTTCGAAGCCAATATGGATAAAATACTCAATGACAATCCTGGATAGTGGTTATTGCCAACTTTATGAGTAAATATTTATCCAGAATTACTAATTCGTTACGCGTGATCTCTTGCGCTGCAGTTGAATGCACGAAATTCCGGCGTCAGAGATTGTGCCTCAGAAGTTCAAAACACTGGAAACAATTTTGTTTAAAACGTTGGCTAAAACTATTGTCTAGGATTGTTGTTGTTTAATTTTCGCAAATTGGCTTCAAGAAACCTACAATTATAGATTAATGCTTTTATCGTTGAATTGTGTACCACGCCCTCTTAAATAGAACTGCTATATTGACGTGATGGTCGTCTTCGCCCTGGCTGCATACTCGTCTATACCGAGCACTTTACCTGCGCCGTTATATAGTCTGCTGTGAGCTCAGCTTATAGCGCGTGCCACACGGCCAGCAGCGACTTCCGCACGTTCTACGTCGACGCGACGTGATCTACGTATTTCGGCGGCCCTGGCAGCCACAGGGAGAGAAGAGGAGGGGGAGGAGGTGAACCTTGGCTCTGCAGGTCACGTCCTCTGCCGTAGAAGCTCTGAGTTACAACCGCGGCCCGCCTCTCCCACGACAAGCTAGTCTCGGGGTCGCGGGTTCAAGTCCTCTCTCTCTCTAGCCTGCCTCCTGTGTCTGGCGGAGGTCCTTGTTCTCTGCAGATACTTGCCCCTTGCACGTAGGCTATATGCACGGCTGCCTGCAAACTCTACTCCCTCCCCCCACCAACCAATCACTGCACGGAGCGGTGCCCCTGTATCTCAAGGTCGTTTATTTTATAACTATATCGCAGGCGGGACTCCTAAATATTGTGTCGTAATGTGCGCGGGGTCTTTAAACTATATAGCCTTACTACCTCGCAATACCATACTGTTCATTTAGATGTATAATATTCTTCAATGATGTATTCATTCAACGTCGTCTTAGATCTGGTGTTAGAAACATCCCTCACCCCAGTTTGTACGAATTAAAAAAAGAAAGTAGGTTACGTTCTTACATTGTCTTAAAGTCGGCATCATTCGAATGTTACTGGTAGTGCCACGTTTGTGATCATTACCGGGAAAACTGCTTGTTTCTTTCAAACAAGTACTGGTTATAAATAAATGAAGGTATCGGACGAGTTGCAATTCGGTTGTAATGACTTTGTCACTTCGCGCGAAAAATAATAAACTTACACATCTTTATGAAATGGGTAAATTCAAGGCGATTAGGACTGAATCCTCGAGGAAAGACTTATAAACTACACAGAGGCGATGGTACAAATAGTAAGCAAGCAATAATCAGCCGTAGTGGTCACGTGCTCCTAGTGAGAGATAGTCGACGTGTTTTGTTTGTTCTTCTTGTTGATGATAGTTGCCTTGTGGCTGCTTTACAGTCGGTATTGTGCAAGCAAACATAGGGAACAAACAAGACTTGGTTCGAACATTAACTACGTGTTACAACAATTCTTCGTATTCTCTGCAGTTCGTACATTGTTCTTTCTTTACGTTAACCAGTGATGAAAGAAGCCTTAGTGTCATTTAGCATTTTCTGTAAAAGAAGGCCACCGCGGTATGGCTTCCAAACAAGTGAACATCAGTAACGCCCTATCTTCACGAGGCAGAGCAGCGCGCCGGTGGCAGTATCATCAACTAGCAGTCAACAAGAGACTCAAGCTTTCAAGCGAGTGTCCAGACAAGGCCGAGTACTGGACATATCGGAGGAAGTGAACAGTGGATGTTGTCTTGGGTTCAAGCTGCTGCAGTGTACAGAAGGAAGACATATTCTGGGTGAGATACGGGCTGCTGCACCTCGTGTTCTGCTCCAGCGTTCAAGTCTCCAAGTAGCCGAGCTGATAGGACACAGGCCGCGGCGCCTGGACGTGACTCGCACATTCCTGCGTGTCTAAACAAGCGTCGTTTGTTTTCGCGTGTCGATGCCCCCCTCCCCCAACTTCCCCTAGTTTGTCGCGGGGTTGAAGGGTGCCTAACTAGCTCCTAGCTGTCTGCTAGTAATGCGCCATGTCTGCTAGAAGACGTGATGCTCCACTGATGATGCCAGCACGACCTCCTGGTATAGTCCTGTACACCAACAAGTACACTTCTGCAACACCTGCTTATCTTCAACCCACAAATTAATACAGTTTTAATTCTTGCTGAACAATGAAATACGGCGGATGGTACAGTGCCATCTCAAATTTACAGCTATTTTCCTGTTATAAGCTTTCCTGAAGGCAAATAAATGTTTTCAACATTTCATGCTCTAATAAATGTTTACCTACTTTACACTTATATATTAGTGTTTACTTCCATATTTTTTAACGTATTTAGGAAGATAACGCATTTCTCATTTTCCAACTATATAATATGAAAGTCCTTTATTATCTATCAATGTAAACAGGTGTAGTACATAAAAATTTAGACTAAGAAAGGTCAAGAATTCTAATACGCCTTCAGGGATGCTTGTAACAGGAAAAGTACTGTAAATTAAATATGGCTGTCCACCACCTCCCCCTTCATTAATTTACTGACTGAGCGAATAAAATCTGAGCTATCTTAGTAGTTTATATAAACCTGTTCATATCAAAGAGTGATGCAAGTCGTACCACGAAAACAATGGCCGTGTAGATAGTTTCAATAGCTCGCGGGAGAGACTGTGGCAGTGAAGACGAACCTGCGGTGCTTGTCCGACCACAACACAGCATCCCTCCCCCTGCCCTCTCCTTCTTCCCCATCACCCCGGCAGGTGGCGGCAAAAACTTCTGTGTTGGTGGCGTGGTTTCTCGTGAGAACGGCATCTTCTCTCCCGCCAAGTGTTAACTAGAGATTCGTCACCCAGCCAAGACGGCTCGTGCTGCAGCCGTACAATGGTCCACGACGCAGCATCCTGCCAGCTCCCGTAACAATCTACTTACCCTCCCCCTCCTGCCGCCCCCCTCTCCACGTCACGAGCTCCCCGGAACATCTCTCCTCGTCTGTGGCTCCTACAGCCGCGTCCAAGGGGTGGCCATGCCTATGGGAAAGTATGGAGTTTCTATAAAGTAATATTTCACGAATTCAGTAACTGGTAGGATATAATCCATTGTCCTGTATATTGAGTATGTATGCTGTACTCAAAGAATACCTATGTCGTAGCAGAAATGCCTTGGATCTGTGGTTGATCGCCAGAACAATTAGTTTCCATGCCATCGTCTTCATCCATGAGATCAAGGTATGTTCACTGAATTTAAATGTTTGAATCGTCTTAACCGTTAGTCTAACGAAGCACCTTAAGCAGACATAAATTGTACTAAATTTAATTCACTTTTTTGTACACGAACTCTTTCCTGTAGAAGGACGTAGTTTTTTTAGTTACAACCATTAGTCTGAAAAATGAGTATTTCTTCGCAGTTTTCTCAAAATCCGTCACATATAGGACGTGGCAAAGTTGAAATTAAGATTCAGCAATTAAGAAACGTATATAACAATAGATAAAAACTTTCTACATAATTTCCTGTTTTTTTCTATTGATAGCACTTACAGAACATAGTATAGTATTGATTGGATTATTGTCGACGTAGCACAGAAAATATTCAGCTTTATCATTCACTGCTGTTACAAGAATCTTTCAAAGACATTGCAGAAGGTTCCCTTAGACGAGCTTCGACTACCTGCCAGCTAGACTCCTACCTTCTGTAATGTCAGTTGTATGTACAGTACATTGTTAATTGTTAGAGACATGAAAAATTCGTGTTATTATTTGGCAGCAGACTAAACTTCACTTTTCTGTACCTTAGAGAACACAATCTGCGATTCAACTGGCCACGAACTTTTATTTTCGTGTGTTACGTCTTCGCAGAGATTGGCCTCTCTACCTTGTAAACATTCTCCGTGGTTAAGTCACGACAGTATCGGTCAGCGGGAGACGTCGAACAAGCCTATAGTCACTTGGAGTCTAGTCAGCTATCAGGAAATAACGCTAATTTTGCATGTCTCTATACATTGTGTGTTGTCCCAGGGAACAGACAGTTTCACTACAGACGAGGAAGAACGACATTACGTCCTTGTTCACTAGCAGCGTTGTTATTGTCTCTATGTTCACCAGAGAGCGACTACTGAACTAATTGTGAGTGAAGAACATATTCAGCATATGTAAAAAGGGCTGTACATACTCTTAAAGTGGGGAGTCACGCATCGTAATGCTTTTTTACGAGTGATAACATCAGTTTAATTGCAATTTATAAAAGTGTCTTAATATAGCGCATTAACATCATACACGGGCCTTTATATTAAATCAATTTATCATATGCATTACAGCGTGGCTCTGGATCGATAACAATTTATTACTGAAAGATTTTATTTAACCATTTATATAATTACTGGTCATTTGTTGTGGTTTTATGTATTTGTCACATAGTAGTGTATTTTACCAAATATTTAAATAAGTGTTCCTAAGGAACCAAAATAATAAAAGAAATAGTACTTCCAACACGGAATGTGATATGCCTACTCTATCTTCAGTGCAGTACTTGTGTGTGTGTGTGTGTGTGTGTGTGTGTGTATGCAGGGCAGTTGTGCATTGTGCAAGACGTCGCGCCACACACACACGCACACACACACACGGCTGTGACGCAACACTGTGCAGGTGAAAGCCAATCCCCTCCCCTCACTCGCCCATCACAGGATAGTCCTACCAGCGTAGACTATATAGTAGTACAGAAGTGAAATCACGTGGCGGCTCACTGATACGGGCGAACATCACCACTCACTGGCTATCCGAGGCTGTCCCGTGTATGTACGGCTCCTGCATGTTACTGCAGGCTTCCTATTGGCCCGGCTGCCTGCTAGCAGGACAACCGCCTCACTCATTGGTGGTAGGCGTTTCCGCCGTGTTGTAGGTCAGCGAAGTTATGCTGGCGTGTGTGACTGGGTTCGCCTTTCTATCGGCTACTTCACTTCTGTATTCCTGAATATTCTGTGCCACCAGCACCTGCCTGTATATTGGCAACACTGTCCGACCTTCACTACCACTCCACTCTACCATGCACTGTCATCCACTATCTCTATCCCTTGCATCTACTTTCCCAGCACATCAACACTGCAACATTATCTACAGACAGGAGAATAGTCTATGACCTTCAAGCTAGACTCCACTCTACTGTACATTGGCTGCTGATCCTGAGAGATGTCAGTTTTACCCAACAAGAAGCTGCTCGCCTTCCACCAAAGCGAACCGGGTTCGAATCCCGCCGAGGTCAAACCGGAATTTGGCATATTATAATCGGACAGGATGACGTCATAGGTCAGAGGGTTTTCTAGAGGAGATTCTGTTTTTCTCACACTTTCACTCCGGATATTCTCCTTGTTCGCATCGTTCGCCTTTATCGGCTCACATCACCTCGCTGTTAACAACAACCCAAACTTCATATAACTCCACGATCTATACAGTCGACTATAAGAACGTGATAAATCATATAAAGTTATATCACAATATGTACTTGTGAGAATGTCGCCAAGTTGTGGAAATGTGACATTTATTGCCGGTTTCTTTAGTCTTGATAACTTCTGTAAAGCGGTCAATACTCTCATGACCACTAGTTCCTGGGCAAACGAATACTTGGAGAGTTCTATGACCTACATAATACAATCAACTTGCCTGTATATACTCAAGCCCCGGCCATCTGTCCATCAGCTGTTACTCACTGTTGGTCTGCAACATCAGACAATGAATGAATACTCGGTGTTTACCTAGGGCAGTTGAGTCTTACATGCGGGTGTTCCAACTCGCTGACATCATATTATACTTGAGAAAGAAACTGAGATACTGAGGAGTGCAAGTGTAGGGTTAATTGACTAGTGTCTCTTTCACTAAGCAACAACACGGTGGTATGAAGTTTGTCATTGAAGCAGGAACGTTTACAATTCTGAACGCCATGCACGTTGGAGAGACTGTCCTCGCATAATGCGCGTCCCTCTCAGGTGTGACGTAGTGCTGGGACAGCGAGTTTCTGTGATGGCAACTAGTCAAGGTCACGTGATAATACCTTCACAGTGAGGCCAGCAAGTATTTATAGCGTGTCTAGAAACTGTGCGTCGATAAAGTCAGGACTGTTGCAACATTGCCGCTTCTTCCTGTCTTGCTCGTTGTCCAGCCTGTGTGTCATATGACTAGCGGCAGTGGTTTTTGTGGAAATGTTTGCTCCAACTTATGTATGTGCCTTACATCTTCAGTTTACTTCATGGCTATTAGCAGCATGTGCGTTGTGCAGAAGTGTAGTTCATTTGTCTGTACCAACCATAGTAAGGTTACTGCGACACAACACGGCTGTAATGGCGGGTAGAGAACCCAAGACTCAGACAGTTATGACATACACTCACTGACAGAATGAGTAGAGCTGCAGATGTCCACGTTAGGAACTGAAACAAGATGGGGAAAAGTCTTGTCATTAAAAATCAGTACACGAGACTGACAGGTAGAACCGTTCGTAATTCCCGCACATTGACACGCTGAGTACATAATACGTAGCGACCCCTGTTTATTTTGCCTCACTTTGTTTCAATGCCTTACGAGCACATCTGCATTCTGCTTCGTGGTCTGTGATTGGATATTATAGCTCTCACGAGCCTTGGTATTCTACCGGCAAATCACATACGTGTGGTATTGCATGAACGTTATTATAATTGGCTCAGTCTAATGAGATACGGCTCTTCATACAGACACGCTGCTAATAACCATGAAGCTGAATTGAAGGTGTGCACGTAAGGCACTGAAACTAATTTTGAGGCAAAATTCTTTTCACGAAAAACAGGTGTTCCTAGCAATAAACCATATTATGTCGGCTGTGATTTGTGGCCATACATTATTTGCGACATAGAACATAGTACATAGATGGATAGAGTATTTATATGAGGTATAACTTAACTAAAAATCCATTGTACCTTGTGCGAGTCCGGCGTTAATTACAGGGTGTTTCAATTTGATTGAAGTAGTGATAATTCCGACTATCCACAACTGAAAGTTTGTTATGAGGCTACAAGCTGTGGAATGATCATCGTCCAACTGCAAAATTAATTACCTTCAAAGAGAATGAATCTTCAACCAAGCTTTTTGTCAACAACCATAGATTACAATGTACAGTGATGCAACACTTCATGACATGCTCCTGTAAATTTTTAAATAGGTTCGTTAGACATTTTATAGATAGCAAAAACAAACGGAAGTTGGAAATATTTATCTATTGCGTTTTTAAAAAAATTATGAAGCTAGTGGTAAATATTTTACCAGTGCCTTATAAAGGGTTAAGGCGCAGCATACTTCAGTGCGCTGGGAAATAATTTTTGCAATACAGATTTTCTTATTTTTAAATTTCGCTGCTCAAAGAGACAGGAAAAGTATCACTAATTCAGTTCAGCACAAGCTAGAACTAAAGGGTATGTACGTCTGTTACGTGTTTGTAATTGGCTCACAGTAGATAAGGCAATCCGTGGAGATGTTTGAGCCAGTACCACAGCTGCAAGTAACGAGGACATAATCTCGTCCTACCTGGTATGTAATAAAACTGGCCGCTCTCTGTATATCAGTAAATAATTTCTTACATACGACTGTTGTTAGAGAATATATATGCTAGTACAGTACAGTATCAGCTGACTCTCGGAAGACGGCCAGTCCCGGCAAAGTGTGCTGGCTATGTGCTGACGCGGTGTTCAGTTTCTGCAACACATATCTCTGCGCCAGAGAAAGTTTGGTTCAAAACCAACCACTGAAAAGTAGATTTGCTGTTAAGACAATTTTTCATTGCGTACACTGCAGTGAAAGAAATGGTGTTGTGGTTTAAATAATTTAATTGTTATCATTGTGGTACATTTTGTTCTAGTTATTAAAAAAAAATCCATTTATTTTTGAAAAATTAATTCAAATTCAGCAAACAAAATAACTCTATTCTGGGTGAAATATAAAAAAAGTAGTAATACCAAAGAAATGGTTTTTCATTAAAGCAAGATTTCTTTACTACAAGTTAAAATACACGAAAGAAAATTACATTTTCAATGAATAAAACTTTTATACTTATTAATGGCGGAAAGGTACTTTAATAGTTAAAAATATTAGAAGTGTATTAACGAACGTCTATTATAACGTATGAGAACTATGCAAGAAATTTATGTCCCCGGGAAGGCAGTATGGATATGTAGCGGCAGTGAATTAACTCTTACAAATATAAAATATAGCAATTTCGCACTCATTTAATAACTGCCACGTCAAATATAACTTAAATTTACATTAACTGCAAATGCCTACGTCAAAAGTATTGGTAACTACTTTGTCGCTAATAACCTATTCATGTGACTGAAAGTCTTACAAAAAGTTGTTTGTTAATACTAGAGCAGTATTTGAATTATGATTGATTGCGTGCTCACTAATTACAAGGTCAAGAATTAGTCACACAGACTTCTGAGTTCTCAGATCTAACACGCGGGCGTCTGTCAACACAATGTACTGGGTCCATCCATGACTGAAGATTGATGGAGTAGTGAGGTCTTGTGACGTCATCAGGTTGACGGAGGCAAAGTGCCAGTTCACGTATAGTTGGTAGCCATGCGCTCAGCTACGACACACGTACACAGAGATAAGACCAGGGCTTACAACCTTGTGCCATAAACTATTACAGTTTGTTATTGTTCACATTCCCGCCACGGCGCTGATGACTCGTGTGGGAGGGAAATACTCAGGTTATATTAGGGACAGCACAGATTCTAAACACCTGTACACTTACGCCATGTTCATAATTGACTGGCGACTTGCTTGACATATCCTGGTGGACTCTAAGCCAGCCGCAAGCAAGTACAAGCATAAATAATGTTGCACCACTGTGTTAGGTAATAACCACTGAGCAGCTTATAACTGCTCCAGCTTACTAATATATTGTTGCGTGCCGTGTACCTGGAGGCCAGTGGTCGGCGGCTGTTTCGTAACACCTTGAGGGTTGGCCGATGACTCAAAGCCCGGGTGGCTCATAGTGGGAAGCCCGCCGAAACTACGTCATAGATACCTGTCCCAACTGCGTCTTAACCCTTCGAGGGCGGCCGACGTGACTACAAGCACATCCGAAACATGATGAAATATCTATTTTTAGACCCCTGTAATGCGGGGAACACCCGACTGTCTGGGCTAGTATAAAAGCAC
>PNEQ01106288.1:0-26129 GCA_003012365.1 Medauroidea extradentata
ATTCAATAACCTAGTAATTGGGGACATGTTAATTTAAATTCACCTTTTCAAAATTTAAATATAACATAGTCAAGGAATTTTAAAGTAGAGTCATTTGATTATTTTCCTGGCTTGTTTGGTTTCAAATTGACCACAGTAAAATTTTAATTATTTTTGTTGATATAACTTTTTCTTGTATTTTGGCTAATTTTTGAGTTTTAGTAATTTTAGCTTATTGTTAAATTTGCCCTGGTGAAGTGAGTAACTTCAGGTGTTGCAAGCTTCTCCAGGCTGTAGGATTTCTGGCGCCGACGTTGTGGTTGATCGCTTGCTTCATGGAATTCTGTCCATGACGTAGGTTATTGACGCACGTAGGTCAGCCATCACAGGGGGTTGCTTAGGGTATTGCGCCGCAAAAGTAGTTCCGCTGTTGCGCACCTTTTGTCCCTAATTATTATATTTGTGTGGATAACCAATTTTATTTCAATGTAAAACCTATAAACTGAAATTTTGGAATGGTGTGTTTCATGTTTTAAGGGTAATTTTGCTGGTTTTGTTGAATTTTGGATACTGTTGTATCACTCCACCGTGGTGAGCTATTTGTTACCATGTCCGTTGCCATGAGGGAGCAGTTGGGGCCGGGCGCTGGCCCGAGGCGGTCGTGAGTGGTAGAACAGTTGGTGCCGGGCGCTGGCCCGAGGAGGAGGTAGCGGTGGTGTAGAACAGTTGGTGGCGGGCGCTGGCCCGAGGCGGTCGCTAGTTTATCAGTTGGGTAAAGATGGCGGAGTAGGAGAGACGTCTACGGGTCGCGAGGGTGCAGCGTGGCTGGCCCTGGGAGCGCTGGAAAGGCGGGAGGAGGCTTTAGTGCCCCTGGAGTGTTTTTTTTTATCTTTGTACTCTTAAAAGTTATTTAAAGGTGGCGGGAGATACGGGGTTTAGGCAACGGACAGGTGTTACGTTTTTTTTTTCTTTATTTCGTTTGTTCGGGCATGGTAACGCCGGACATCTGACCATTTTCCCGTTTATTTGTGTGTTGACCAAACCGTCAGTTGTAAAATATTCATGAAGCAAGCAAAAAAATGTAAAAGGTAAAATTAAAAAGTAAACAAACAGTTGCCTTATTACGTGAGTCTAATTTGCAATATCATAACAATAGTTTCCATCTCCTTTTAATGACTAAACTGAGCTATCCGGAGCACGTCAGCGAAACATAACCTCAACGCCAAGTGACAACAATAACAATAGACCGCAGCAACACGCAGCAGACGCAAGAGGACGCGTCACAACTTCCAACAACTTTGTAAGTTTTCCTGTTAAAAATAGTATTATATTCTTTTCTTCATCTTTGAAATATTGATGAAATATGTGAAGAATTTGTGCAATGGGACTATCACAGGTTGTTAGGTAGACGAGAAAGTGTTAGTCACTCTTCAGCTGAACTTATGAGAATGTCCTGCGCACGAAATAGTACTTTCGTTGGTTTCTAATTTTGTAAGTTGTATGATATAATTAGGATGTCAGGGCCAATCACTACGGCCCTGAAAAATTCACGTTTTCTTTCCGACACAAGCTAGAATTCCAGCTACTGCACGTTCGTGTCACTTTCGCAATTGACCCTTGACTAATTTGACACCTTCTGAATATCGCTGAGCCAAAAAGAAAAATGGAAGCGAGCAGCTAATGAGCAGCTGCTGTCTGCTTGAGAAAACATACATTCTTGGAGACTAGCCTACTGGTCAGTGAACCCGCGAATTTTCCGGGCTCTGCCAGTCACTTGATTAGCGTTCGTAGCAACACTTCGGTGTAGTTATTACTAAATTGAAATCTGCATTTACTAAGCAAGCGCCAATATAAGTTAAAAAGAAATCATTTTTAAGGTAATATCGGTAAACAGTGATTAACAGTTTACAACACTGTAATTAACATCAGTTCTTGCGAACAGTAGAAATGACTACTTATTCGTTACCACTTTAATAAATGTGAATGTATTTTGAATTTTAATGTGGAGTGTAATTCGTGATATGTTTGGTATTCAATCTTTGGCTTGATAAAAAATAGTTACCAGTTGTAGTACATCAAAATCTGGTCATGTGACCACTTTGTCTACGATACAACACTGATTGAGAAAATGTATTTCTTATTTCACGTAAAAATTTTAAAGGAGTTCTGTACAATTATTGGTAGAGACATTGGAAGAAATGCACTGTCGTAGAGCGGCTCACCCATCCCCACGTCCTAACCCCTGCTAGAAGCTTCAAAACCAAATCGCAGTGAACACACACGCCAGACTGTGCAAAGTGGTCTGACGAGTTTCCCCCACTCCTCCCTTCAAGGACCGAGTCGTCTGTGACCGAGCCCACCCACCCTCACTCTCGCCATGTGAGAGCGGAGGACAGACAGCAGGGACTACGTGGTACCAAAGTTTGCCACCACTGCTGTTCCAATACGCTGAGCGCTGTCATCGCTTGGAGGGGAGCGCAACGTAGACCCTCTCTTCAGCAGCGCCCAGAGGCGAGAGTGAGATATTCTGAAGCGCGGTGGCTAATATAGCAAGTTCACGCGTTCTGTGATGCGTTCCACGTGTTCGTGGAAGGTATGCGAGCCGCTTTCGACCTATCAAATTGAAATTACTGACATGTCGATCTGACAACGCCTTGGAACAGCCTTAAGTGGTTTCACATGTATTCTGCTAGTATATTTTCCGCTATAGCAGACTGAAAATCCCATTTTGACCCATTTTGACGTGCCCTAAAAGGGGATTTCTAATAAGTGTGTTGTCTTGAAAGTACATAAGGGCGGTCGTCTGAAGTGTGTGTTCTTTTCGTAGAGAAACGGCGTGAACACACGTGTATTAGTTTCTGTGTGAAACATTTTCTTCAAACATGCTGCAGTTTGATTTAATGGCAGTGAGGCGGGCCCCTTAAACAAAGATTACATCTGTAAATAAAATATTGATTGTGAATTGAAAACACACTTTACACCCTTTTTTTTATCTCTTTGGGGCAGAATTTGGAAAATATACTTAAAAGGTATTTTGGATATTTACATAACCGTCAATATAAAGCAAAGGTCACTTCGATATATTGATTGGTTTAATTGATATAGAGGAATAATCAAAAACACATTTAATGTTTTTTCACCTCTTTAACTGTCAAATTTTGAAACATCTTGGAGTCCTGGCTTAATCATTTGTATACGTAACCAATTGAAGTAAAAATCTTGACAATAGCCATTTGTGTTCCAACTATATAGATAATTCATAAAACAACAGTGCAGCATGTGCAGTGTGACATCGTAGTAGTTGAACTATACTTTTCCACAGACCATGCACAGATGTACTCGTGACTTACAGCTAACCCTCGATCTAACGACACCGCACAATGCCAGATAGTTATGTCGTTAGTCTCTAGGTAATTAATTCTGCCCCCCCCCCCAACCAAAAAAATGTATATTTTAAAATGGTTTTTTTAGAAGTTAACGTAGAACAGGTACTGACTAAAAAAAACACTTTTTTTATTGAAATTACAATAGACGCACAATTTTACGAACTTGGATTTTGCTAAGGTAGGGATTTTACGAACATACTCTCAAGGGAACCCTTAAAAAGTTGAGCCGTTAAATGGCCCAAAATACTCTCTATCGGGCTGAAGGCCTTAATAAACAAACACTCGGATAAGCTCGCACAAACAGGGTAAGACTCAGCAAAACTCCTACCTATTCTTATAGATGTAGGCTGCAAGGGTAAGGTTTGTCGACAGCATTCTTGAACAAAGAAAACTCGGGCAAAATCACTAATCACCAATATATTCAGGTACTTTTTAAATGTACAAGACTTTACAATGCAATTCATACATCCATTTGGGCTTCGTGCAAAATGTGCACAGTTCAAATTTACACACTCTTAAATCGTCGAATGCCCACCACAAAAACAATAAAGGGCCTGATGCTTATTATAATTACAACCATACGCATTGAGTTTTCCGCCACAAAACCTTAACTACACTCATAACATTCATACGCATTTAGTCTCCAGCAGTTTTTAGGAAATCAAAAAGTTAAAAGACAATCTCCTTATCCGAGAGCGACATCAAACTTTCACCTGCGCAAATCCAGGCACCTTAGTATTTTGCCGTTACTCGGCTCTCCCGGTCTCGCTAACGGCCCTGCTTGACACAAAGGGAAGCTAAATGTTTGCCATATGCCCAAGTTCGGTGGACCTTCAAGGCTATAAATGCGCAGGCACAGAAACAATCGGGAGAGACTCACCTATATCTCGATGTTACGCCTTCACTTAAGCGGACTCACCACACAAGCTGTTATGTCCCTTGGTATTGCTCTTGCCCACATTGCCAAGCGATGCAGAAAGCCCACAGGAAGTCCTGGTTACCATCCGGCAGCACTCGTTAATCCACCATTTCCACAATGAGGAGGGCTTCCCCTCCTAGACCCTTCCTCGTCCACGCCAGACACAAGAGCGAGTTCTCTTGCTCGAGTGGCCGCCAGCTCGACTTGTCGACGCACGCGCCCCTAACACCAGTCGATGGAACCAGACCACCCCCTCCCCTCCCGGACCTACCCCTCCATGGCCAGTGGAGTGGGAGGTCCGAAGAGGAAAGGGAATGCGCCGGCACTGTCAACTGGGGCTTCCACTATTAATCACCCTAGCCGAGATCCTCGAGACCTCGGGAAAACGAGGAAGAAACCCTCGAGAGACCCCATAACCCAACCTGGACTCAGGAATCATTGTAACGTCTCCTCAAAGAAAGCCCTTTAATTAAGGGTGATTGCTCAACCCCCCATCCTATCAACTTCTATGGATGGGCAAACAAAATCCACTCATACGGCAGCTCCACACAGCACTCTACACAATGCACTAGATCATAATACAAAACCCTTCATAAAACCAAAACAAAGCATTGTGAATATTGATACAATATCACTTCACAATTCAAGCTCACATAGTGAGTCATACCATTATGCACAAAACCCTCTTAAATAAAAAAAAAATATATAAATTCACATTAAAGCTATAAGCTCCTCCGACACCTATAAATAGTAATAGTTCACAGGAACCTATTTCCCAGAAATACACATTCCCTTACAAATCACACTCCAAAAACCACTTATATTAAACATTAAAAACCATGCGGGTTCATCAAATCATCATAAACACATTAAACCCTATTTAAATATCTCTATATATAATAGCACCATGGTGATCAATATTCCTTTGGAGTACTCCATTACATTAACTTCTCAATACATTAAGCACATAAAACATTTACACATATTGCACTGGCCAGTGACATGCACAAAACAAACAACAAAATGACTCATGGTCGGGCGTGAAAGGGCTTCAGATGCACCACATGTGCTTTCCTTAACACAAAAGGATTGCCCTCTTTACACATCGACCAGGTGTTTTCTCCTAGGCATCTCTGCAAGACAAAAGGACCTTCATACCGAGGGGACAGTTTAGCTGAAACTTTAAAAGCTAGGTCTGAGAGACGAAAACTTCTACACATGTCACCTACCCTGAAGGGGTTCGCACTTCGCCCCACGTTATATCTCCTAGCCGCCAAAGTTTGGGCCTCCTCCAACCGATCCTTCACCCTGGTAAGCAAAACCTTGCGCTGCGCTTCCGAGTGCCTAGAATCTAAAGAGGGAACACCCCAGATATTCAATAGAGGTTGCGATTCGCGCCTACTCAGAAAAATCTGTGCGGGATTCTCCCCGGTGCTCTCATGCAGCGCATCGTTAAATCCTAAATTGATCCAGGGAACCTGGACATCCCATTCATTGTGTACTGGGTCACTAAATATCCCCAAGGCAGCCTTCAAATTCCTGTTCACCTGTTCCACCATTTTACCCTGTGGAAAATGAGGGCTGCTAAAAGAGTGCTTGATGCCCCACTCCGTACACATGAGCTTAAATTCTTTCCCAGCAAAGCAGGCAGCATTATCGCTCACTAACTCTGCTGGTGCTCCGGACAATTTCCAAATATGATCCACTAACACGCCCTGAAGGACAGGAGCCTTCATGCTCTTAACCGGCAAAAGGAAAGTAAATTTTGAGAAGATGTCCAACACCACTAACAACGCTACGTTACCCATTTTGGAGAGAACTAATGGTCCAAAAATGTCTATGTGTACTTAAGCCCAAAGAGTGGTAGGCAGTTCTGCTGAGTATAGACCCAGTTTGGTGTTTTTTGGCGCTTAAAACTTGACACTTCTCACATGTCCTCACATATTTCTTACTTTCCCCATTCATTCCAGGCCAATAAAAATCCCTCTTGATTTTGTCTTTAGTGCGCAACACTCCTAAATGCCCTCCCCCTGGTTGGTCATGGTAATACTGAAGGATCATCCCTCGAACTGCCTCAGGAACCACCACCCTTTTCCTGGCACCCGGCCTGACATAAAACAATATACATCCTGTTCCACTATATATGGACTTGAACCCCTGTACTCAGCCCTGCTCTGATAATTTTACATTCCGTATCCGACAATTGGTGCTCCTTGATGGACACGAATGTTTCAGGTGAGGACAGCACGGTACCTACCAGCTCACTCCCTTCCTGATCTAGCTTGACGAAGTTATCCGGTTCGAACATTCGTGAGAGGGCATCTGCCACCGGGTTAGCCTTACCACTTAACGTGGTGGATCTTAAATCTAAACTGATTTAATCGCACCACCCATCTACCCAACTTTCCCAACTGATGCGGATGTCTCAATATTCATGATAAGGCCTGATTATCAGTGAACAAATTAAATTCCCACCCCTCGAGAAAACTTAAAAAACGTTCCATACCATACAGGCAGGCCAAACACTCTTTCTCGTAAGCACTAAGCCGCCTTTCTGCATCAGAAAGAACACGGCTAGAATACGTTATGGGGTGGAACGGTTCCTTTTCTCCCATATCCTGACTTAAAACAGCGCCCAAGGCCAGTGCTGATGAATCCACATGCAGATTAAAGGTCTTCTGAAAATCAGGCAGACTCAACACAGGCTCCTCACACAATGAACGCTTCAACGCTTTGAAGGATTGCTGCTGCTTCATTCCCCACTCAAAGGGGACCCCTTTCCATTTCAGCCTATTTAACGGCTCCGCAATATCCGACAACCCTGGGATGAAGCGCGCATAATAACCTATCATTCCCATAAATTTCTGCACACCTTTGACAGTAGTGGGCCTTAGAAACTCCGCAGTGGGTTTGACTTTCTCCGGGTTCACTCGCAACTTGCCGCCTCCGACAATGTATCCCAAGAAACTCACAGCTTCTTTCTCTATCTCCACCTTCTTGGGGTTAATGGTCAGGCCTGATGCTCTTTATAATTACAATCATACGCATTGAGTTTTCTGTCACAAAACCTTAACTACACTCATAACATTCATACGCATTTAGTCTCCAGCAGTTTTCGGGAAATCAAAAGGTTAGAAGACTATCTCCTTTTTTAGAGGGCGACATCAAATTTTCACCAACTCATCGGTCTGCGTAAATCCAGGCACCTTAGTATTTTGCCGTTACTCGGCTCTCCCGGTCTCGCTAACGGCCCCGCTTGACATAAAGGGAAGCTAAATGTTTACCATTTGCCCAAGTTTGGTGAACCTTCAAGGCGATAAATGCGCCAGCACAGAAACAATCGGGGGAGACTCACCCATATCTCGATGTTACGCCGTAACTTAAGCGGACTCACCACACAAGCCGCTATGTCCCTTGGTATTGCTCTTGCCCACATTGCCAAGCGATGCAGAGAGCCCACAGGAAGTCCTGGTTACCATCCGGCAGCACTCGTTAATCCACCATTTCCACAATGAGGAGGGCTTCCCCTCCTAGACCCTTCCTCGTCCACGCCAGACACAAGAGTGAGTTCTCTTGCTCGAGCGGCTGCCAGCTCGACTTGTCGAAGCGCGCGCCCCTACCGCCAGTCAACAGAACCAGACCACTCCCTCCCCTCCTGGGCCTACCCCTCCATGGCCAGTGGAGTGGGAGGTCCTAAGAGGAAAGGGAATGCGCCGGCACTGCCAACTGGGGCTTCCACTATTAATCACCCTAGCTGAGATCCTCGAGACCTCGGGAAAACCAGGAAGAAACCCTCGAGAGACCCCATAACCCAACCTGGACTCAGGAATCTTCGTAATATCTCCTAAAAGAAAGCCCTTTAACTAAGCGTGATCGGTCAGAGTAATAAAAAAAAATTGTCCACAAAATTAAATTATTTTAGGGAAAAAATTGAATTAGTTGCTAGACTCAACAATTATAAATGTTATTTGGAGTAGAGACCATATGTAGGAGTTTTAACATCACTGTCCTAGTTATTGCTGTACTTAAAAAACCGCTTAAAGCTGTTAAAAAATGTGGCGGCACACGTCGTAGCACAGCGTTCATCCTGCGAGCAACATTACGTCACACAGTTTGTCCACCCTTCATTTCTTTATGCTTACTTTTCATAGATATCAAAGCTGTGACAGCTAGAGTTACGTGCATATCTCACGGCCGGAGCCGGCAGCCGCCCCCCTCCTCCCTTCCTTCCTTCCCGGCCAGTCTGGCTGACCATACCGTCCCAAATTCATTTTCAGTGACGTGTGGCTGGGGATTAGGGTGGGAAACAAAAACAGTTGGTGCAGTATATCTTCTGAAACCTCAGTGTGGTAAACAACTTGCAACGCGTTTCCTGGAAACTGTCAAATCAATGTCCTCACCCCCTTACGGAAAAAATGCCCAGCAGACATTGTGCCCACTAAGGCACGGAAGGCTGGACAGAGACACGCCCTGTCCAGTCAAAATGGGATAAGGAGAGCAAGGTTGTGGGTTATCGGTCGAACGTAGACACACAATACAAAAAGGACAACACAAGTGAGGAGTGGTTCTACCTTACGAACACGCAGCACGTGAGTCAGCGACGTCAAATGTATTGGCGAATTGAAATTTACAGGATTGAACACACGAGCTCAAAGATACATACGAAAACACAATAGTAAGTTAAAATATTTAAGGACCTGCAGCAAGGATACATTTACATTAATACAAATCACTAATCACCAAAAAGAGCCTGACTCTGATCCACTCGCCACATCGACGCTCAGACGGCACATTATTAATTAGAAAGACAGAAAGGTAAGACAAATGAAGGAAGCTAAATGAAAACGAAACGGATATCAAAGAAATGAAACTAAGGTAAACACGCAATTTACCGAACTGTAGGAAACACAGGAACGCACGACCCTATTCAAAGAAAATTAACTTACCAATCTGACGTATGCCGACGGAGCGTCGAGGTAGCGAGCAGCAGGCAACCTTGCTCAGCGAGTGCAGGATACAGAGTGCCGAAGCACACGACGGCAGAAGGCCAGGTCGAGCAGGGGAAGGAGGGGAGGGAGAGGGAGGAGAGGAGGGAGGCGACGGAGATAGCAGACGAGACCCGAGCATTCCCGAAGATTGGCGAGGCGGCGCGTGCCCATAAAACAGGGCGCTTCCCAAACACAGTGGGACAAACGATAAGTCCAAATTCCACTGGGCACTATAGTCATTCAAGAGGCATAAAATGATAACCTGAGGCTGAGTAGAAAGTTCATACACCAGAGATCTTCGGGGGCTCTTGTAAGGCCATGCTGACCCAGCACAACATCCAACTGGTGTGTGTGACTGCATTGTGGCGGGGCTGTGACTTAACCTCCTATCCTGGTCACGGCGCCAGAAATGTAGCGGGGTTATCTACCGTCAGTTAAATGACCTCCATAATTTTTGTATGACACATGTCGTAGTAGTATAAACAGAAAGAACTTTAGCCGACTTTTGCTTTGAATGGGGTATCTATTCAACCAGAAGAAAACTTTCACACATCATAACTTTCTCTGCACAGATTCTACTGACTCAGTAGAAACAAAACATACTTTGACGCATCTCAAAGGTTCAAAGGAAAATAAAGAAAAAAAATCAAAATAAAGTTGGTTACGCGCCTGAGAGAGAATCAAAATGAGCCACGCTCGTGCCCCAAATAAAATAAATATTTCTCTAGGAAAAAACTATTACTGAAGTGAAGACACAAAAAAACAATAGACATGACCAGGGTGGCCACCCAACCGGGAAATCGGGAAATACGGGAAATAGCCAAGAATTTTTTGAAAAACCAGGAATACCTGGAATTAGCCTGGAATATTTTTATGAACCGGGAATTCATAAAAGTGTAGCCTATTTGTATTCAGCAATAGTTTTTAAATGTCATTTCACGAATTCAGGATCAACTAAAATGTAAGTTATCATAAAAATAAAACAATTGTTTCGTTTGTGCTCGGTGTGTCGACATTTGATTAGTCGTGACAAGTCTAGCCTTCGTTTGTTTACGGCATTGTTCCCGGCGAAAATGGCTGCCCGCTGCTTATCCTACCATCCCGCCCGTGTGTGGTCGTTAAACGACATTGTTTAGTTCCGTATCTTTGTGCAAGTTAACTTATGATTTACAAACTATTAATAATATGAAGGCATTAAACTTGTTTGTATTTGAAAGCAACCGCATTTCTGGCTGAAAATGCTTTTTCTTAGGTGGATGTAATAGTTGCATGGTGTGTTGGTATTACTTGTTGCGCTACTTCCGTTTGGTTGCACGTGATGGTCGCACATTGTGGATGTATTTGTTTCAAGTTTTCAACGAAAGTGCAAATATACTTTTTACGTTTTAATTAGTTGTGTGTTACCTTGCAAGAATGGGTAAGCTGCTTAACCTACTTAATTGTGTTGTTATGAACTACGGTAATTAATGATTTCATTCGTTCAGGACATTGTGTTGTCTTGAAATCTGATGTAATTTACACTGACTACCAAAATGGCAAAGTGTTCGATTACCACGTTTAATGACAGATACTCTGAAGAATTTGACTGGGTAGAAAAAGATCCAAAGTGTAGGACAAACGCGGTATGCAATTTGTGCGGTATCAAAATTAATATTGTGAGCATGGGAAGAACTGCATTAATGAGCCATGTGAAAGGTGCAAAACACATGCGTTTTGTGACGAATAAGAAGAATAGTTTGCCACTGGATTATTTTGTAAAGAAAAGAGAAACAGAACATGCCCCATCTACAACAACGAGTAGGCCTACCTTATCTTTACAATGTTCAAGTTCGGATGTGTTGCAGTGTTCAAGTCCAGGAATTACTGGTTTGTCTAAATTTCTTCGTAATGAGGAGACAAAAAAAGCAGAAATTTTATGGTGCATAACTAGTGTAATGAATTGTCTTTCATTTTGGAATGCTGCATCTCTGGCAGCCTCACTACCTATCATGTTTCCTGAAAGCACTATTGCAAGTAAAATGCAAGTCTAAAAAACTAAGTTAGCGTGTACAGTTGTTCATGGTATAGCCCCATATTTCAAAGATAAACTTATTAAAACCCTTGAAGCTTGTGATCACATTGTTATTTCATTTGATGAGTGCTTTTCAATCAATGCTGAGTGTATGGTGTAAAATCAGCTTGAAGAGAGTTTAGTAGCTTTACGACAAGTGTATGACTCAGTTTCTGTTATGGGCTGTGTCAAGAATCTTCTGATTGATAAAAGTCTCATCCATTCTTGTGGCAATGCACACTCAAGATGCATAGAGCATTCAGAACTGAAAAAGAAAAGAAGACAAGAAGAACTGGCTGCTGTGCAAGTTAAGAAGCAAAAGGTTTAAGAGATCCAAGGAACTTGAGGCAAAAAAGGCCAAACTACTTGCAGATGCAGCAAATATGGTTGCATTAATTGACGAGGAAATTGCCATGAAAAAACAGTAAAAGGTGTGTAAATAATGAGTGTGTTAGTACTTTGTTTTAATGACATTAAAATATCAGTGCCAGGTAAATCTTTACTAGGTGTTAATTTTTGTTTTTAGTTTAGTTTGTAGATGCAAATTACACTTTAATTTTTATGAAAGTAGTTTTAAAGCTTAGTTAACTATTGTCATATATCAGAAACACTTTCTGCGTGCTATATGTATGTAAATAATGCAAGTTTTTCACGATTAATAAAAAAAAATCCTTGAAAAAACCTGGAATTTTTAGATCCCAGAAGAGTGGCCACCCTGCATAGACTCAATGCCTATTTAAGTCCTTAAAGTGTCATGTCCAAATAGCCAAAAAGACTTCGATCTTGCCCTGAGCCTGAACACATAATGGCACATCGCACTCGTGTTCGTGAACCCTTTGTGTCTACGGATGACGGGAACAGATTCCAGTTCCCGAAACGTCGTTAATTCTGACTCTCTGGAAAACTACTGTGTTTTGTTTCGTCTCATTGTTTGTGTCGTTTGTTGTTTTTTCTGTTTGTGTCTTCTTATATCTTTGTGTTTTGTTTCGTCTCATCGTTGTGTTGTTTGCTGTATTTCTGTTAGTGTCTGATATGTATTGCATTTTTGTTTCGTCTCGTGTCGCATATCAACTTAGGTTTCTTTTTTAGATTTTTGTTATTTCATTTATTTTCTGTTTGTTACTTGTTTTATTTGACCAGATTCCTGTTTTGGAATTTCATGTTGGTGTATGTATCCTGATGACTAAAGCATACTCTGCTTATTGATGTTTTCTTGTCTTATTTTTAGTTTTCTTTTGACAGTTATTTATTTCGCAATGGAGTATGTCCAAGCTAATAAATCCAGTCATGCACTCCCATTGCACAGTTCTTTCAAAGATCATATCCTTCATTACCTTTGATTCAGAAGTACGTGAAATCATTGCCATACCAACTGTGTAGAAGTTTTTGAAAAAATTAACTCCAAAAATGTTTGTGCGATTTATGTGGAAAGACATATATGTACTAATCGAGTGGAACTACAACAGATCTAGCAACGCACTTGAAGAATAAACATCTACATGCATACGCTCAACCACAAGGAAAAAGTTATAATGGAAAAACCAAGTAGTCAGTGTCGTCACATAGCCCTGATTGTGCTGTTATAAATTTATACCAATTCTCTATAAAATAAACCAAAAAAAAAAAAAAATGTTATATCATGTGCCTCTTCAGTGCCTTCATAACGGGTGGCATCAACTGTAAATATTGTAGTGCCAGACAATCGACTCACCGGGCAGCATGTAAAGGAAAAAGTCTTTTTCTCTACAATTACTGATAAGTGCTGATTTGTATAAATATTTCGAAAACTTTTTTTAACCAGCACTAAGTTAGTTGTATCAGTTTACAGAAACATTGTTTCTTTTGTAATCTGTGGAAATTAACTGTACTGAATGGAGTTTACCGACCTATAATCAGTAAATGAAGTTTTTTTTAAACTTAAGTCTGTTACAGTTGAAGATGATAGTTTTACTATATTATCATACAAATTGTGAATGTAAGTAATTTAAATTGCAGAGATAATATATAAGGACTGAATTAGTAATGAGAACAAGATTTCTTTTTGTAAGAAGTTGCATGTCTAATGAGATATCTGTTCAAAAATTAGACCTAGCTAAAACTGGGTTTAGTGCTTATAATGCAGTTGTGAAGTGCCTGACCTTACCAGCAGGTTTCCTTTTAGATTTATGGCGTAAAGTATGTTGTTTTCCAGTCTTTGATAAATACCGGGATATATTGGTTTGCTGGTAAGTGCCTGAGTACTAATGCCAAGTCCATCATTGATTTATTTTTATGTGCAATTCAAGGAAGTTATTTAAATAATATTTATTTTTCTGGAAGAAACAGTCGCCCGGCTACCCTACAAGACTGTCCTATGCTAGTGGATGTAATTTTAAGTTCATGTGTTATTGTGTTTAGGTAATTAAGTCTTATGTTTATGTTACCTAACATTTAAAGTAACTGGTAGTATTTTGCGACCACGTGGCAGGTTTTAAATAAACATAAGATATTTGTGGAAATTTATAAAATGTTTTTAACAGTTATTTGCCTTAAATAAGATATTGAAAATGTTCCGTGTAAATAATCGGGGAGTAACGAGGGTAGCCGAAGCAGGCCGAGTGCGGCCGAAGTTGTCGCCACCTAGCGATTTTCTTGCGGGATTTTTCTTTTGTCTTGTACCTGCCGGCGTGGAGCGAGGGTGTGCCAGGCGTCTCAGAGCGTAAGATGGCCGTGTGGCAAGGGCAGTGCCTGGGGCGTTAGCAAATCGGGATTTTAACCAGCTATTCTTACCGCTCTTTCCATGTGACGTATGTTTTCGCACTATCGTGATATGTGTGCAGGCAAGTGACGCTAGTAAACAGCGAGGGCGTAAGCTAAGTTTATCTGCCTTGTGGCACATTCCGGACACAGCTAGGTGTCTGTTAGCCCCGCTAACCCAAAAATTGCAGTGAACGCTGTTTCGGGCTCTCGTCACGAACTGAATAAGGCAACTTTCAGGTCAGGATGATGAAGGGTGGATGAGATAAAGACTGATGTAATTTTGTAGCCACCACGTGGTCCGCCGACCATAATTGTAACTGTTGTTCAAAGAAATAGTACCTGGAATAAACCATCTCATCACCTACTCGCAGCCTTTCTTATTTATAACTCGTGCTTCGAACCCACTATTAATAACCTGTGAATTAGTCTTCTATCTCTACTGTTGTGTGTGTGTGCGCCCAATGTAAAGAAGGTAGCATTACACATTACCTATTATTGTGGGATACATATTTTTAAACTTAATTTTAAATTTTGTATTATGTAGTTATAAGTTCAAATGAAAGTGTTTACAGGCGATGTTTTCCTCATTGTGGATGTTTCAGGACAAAACACTTCTGGCATAGTTATAGAGTGCTTATTAGGTTATTATTGTTTTGAAATTCACATCGAAAAATTGGGATGGTGTTACGCTTAAACTGACCAAGTGCAAATGTTTAGTTATCAGTAAAACATGCTGTAAGTTTTTCAGATTTGAACAGTTTTACAAAGAGAATTTTAATCCTATAAAGGGCATATATTTGTTTAGTAAACGTTTACATTTAAGCCTTGCAACTACGACAAATCACTGTTCTCAAGAGATATGTTGTGGTTGTAGTTGTCAAACTCCTTAAAATAAAAAAGTAAAAGAAAGTTTTTTTCTCTAAGTTTGTGTTTTAGTTGTTGCTGGAGTAAAACTGACATTTATGAAACGGTGTCCCATCAAGCATATAAATAACATCCTCAAGGTCTGTAAAATGTGCCACAGTGCAATATCTTCATCTTGCCTTCTTCCACTTTTTCGGGTGTGTCAACATTTTCACTAGGTCATTTTCAGCTCGTCAGATCAGGAGTCCAAGTCGTGGTTGGTAAGTATAAGAGGGCTGCAATTAATAAATTGAGCACAAAACCAGTAACCAGAACCAGTGGCGTAGCATCATTAGATGCTAATACGCCCTGCGTTCCCTCCCTAAAAGTTAAAAATATGAAATTGTATGTCCTTTTTATTCTGCATACCTATCTTGAAGCAAAATTCTACTCCTGTATTTAGTATACTAGCTTGGTAACTAGGGTGTTTCTCTTCCTTTCATTCTTGTTCCCTAGGTCTAGAGCTACGCTGGCTTGGCTGTATGTATGGGTTTAGGAACTTGTTGGTATATGCGGGGAGTGGGCTTTCTCACTCCCTCTCTCACTCCCCTTTCACCATCAACACAGGTCACAGGGTTGCAGACAGTCTTTAGAAATTAATAAGTTAGTGCGAGTTCCATTTTCCCTTTGGTTTTAGTGATTTTTTCTGCAGCATAACATGCCATATACTGAAGTGAAGTAAATGACAACCATGTACCAAGAGAGGGATGGATATTGTAAACACTAGTATCTCATTTGCTAGGGCCAGTGCAGGGTGGTTTTCACAAATGGTTATCGTGTTAAATATCTTGGTGCAGTTATGTATCTCACTTCCCACCCTTTAGTTAACTTGTGGTTCGTCAATTGTGACACTTGAGCTCTTGAAGCACTCATTCGGCAAAAATGGCTTCCTTTTCAGTACCACGTGCAAATTTATTGTTTTTTGACTAGGTCGTCATAGATGTGGTCGCAGAAAAAAATAACATGGCTGGAATTGTTGTACAAATTTATGTGTGTCTTATTTACATCATACTTCAATTTTTTTAAAGTAATAATTCAATCTTGTGTATATCATGTTAAAAAATATTTTTTTTATTTTGTTTGTCAGATTTCTTTTACACTAAGTTGAATAAAATATTAATTGCTATAAATGAATATTGCAAAGTTACATTTGTAAATAAGACAAAACCATCTCCTGCATCAGTTATCAACGTGCGCCAGACCTATTGCAACTCGGGAAATGTGATGTCACACGACCTTGGCCTTCATACCCAGCTGCACACAGTAGGCATGTATCTGGGAAGCACTTCCGGACTTTTTATTGTTAGTCCGTGAAATGTGCTAATCTGTGATTGTCTCAGTCCCGACCATCCCGGATTAACGTGTTCTACTGTATAGCAGTGTGGTAAAGAATTTAGCTGCCAAAAAGTGTAGGCAAGTTCCTATCCCTTCATGACTTATATTCCTATACATGTTTAATGTTGAAACATCCTAGTATGGGGAGCCTTTGTGCATTATCACCTGCTCCAGACTACATAGCGCCTGTATCCACCTTCCGTGGTTGGGGTAGCCATACCATCACAAGGTCATTACTAAAACATGTAGACAGAGATCTACAAGTACTTACAGAAACAGTACTTGCAGGTTGAAGAACATAAAAACAGATGGACAACACATTTTTGCACTGTTGCACGTTCGCCACGTTTCACTGACTAGGCCAGCTTCCTCAGGCGGTGAGTAATTACACACTGCTGTATGGCGGACTGTAAGCGATGGTTGGTAACTACCACACCTAGCAGCCGAGGGATGAACTAGGGTGTGGTGGGAAATTTCAAAGTTATCGGATGTTGAGGCCTGGTGGTTGTATGGATTTTCTGTTATACCGTACTGATGGGTTAGTTCCCAGCACCTCAGTTCTGCACTATTGTCTGAAGGGGTAAGGGTCTCACTGCTCTGGTGTTGTAACAGGCATCAAAAGAGAGGTCAAGTGGTCCTGCATAGGCTAATAATTGATGCGAACCCACTGTTAGTCATGCAGCTTGCAGGCTGCAATATGTAACATCAGTCTGAAGGAAGGACCTAATATTGTGATCCATGATCTGTGTACCGAGCAGAGTAGTAGAACCCACTGAGCTGGCCAGCACATGGTGGCAGGTGCGAGAAGAGTGTAGAGAGCAGAGGTGGAAACATGAGCTTGGTGTTGGGAGGTTGTTACCAGTACTGGGAGTCAGTCGACACTCAAACCTCTGATTAGACCTGTAGCTCTTGTCAATAAATACTGGGTGTGTTCTTAGGCCCTCATAATTGATTTTACCTGCGAGGAACTGATTCTTCCAACTAGAAAGAGCTTGTATGCCATTGGCTTAGGCATATAAGTCTGCAGGAGAGTCTCAGAGGCACTGGGCCAAGGCGAGGCAGAGGTTAGCCGGCTCGGCTGCAACAAAGTAAGGGGAAGATATGGTAGGTGACAATAACAGGCCAGTCAATTTTCTTCAGAGAGTAGAGAAGAAACGAAATAAGTTAAAAATTTAAAAGCAGGCGAGTTTCTTGTGTTACTCACTTGCCAAAAGTTGCTTTTTTTTCTAGTTCAGTCATACAATTTGGTATTTTCGTGGTTTTCGAAATCACTTAAGATTGCTGGTATGGTTCCTCGCTATAGGCGTTGAATAGCTCCTGTCACATTAGCTGTTTTTGAAACATTGGTTTCATCTGTAATATTCTCGTTGTGTGGAATACGTAAGACCGTAATAATTTAGCTTTATCACGTTTTACAGCATTATTAATTTTAATAATTTTATTTTTAGCCTAGAGCTCTTAGTAGTTGCAGAATAAAACTTTCTAACTTTGTTCAGAGGTTATAATCTTTGAAATAATAATGTGTGAGAACAGAATACATTCCTATGTGTACATTATTAGTAACTATAATAAATATTTGGTAATGTGCTAAACTTTACTAAATTTTTTGTTGAATGTCAGAAATATTGGGTTTGCTGCCAGTGCAATTTTAAATGGGTCTTGAACTCCTTGTTAAAGTATATTTAATTTTGCAGAAATTTTATTTTTTATTTAAGGTGAATATTCTTGATGAATTCATGTGTAAGTGTACTGGTAAAGTATGTAATGTAGATAACCCCACCTCATCATAACAGCAAAAGTTGACTTTTATGAAAAATTCTAAACATTGTGTTTGTGTGTTCGTAGGAAGTTGTGGAATTTGTGCGGCTGCGGCTTGGAACAGGAATGGCACCGGAAGATATCTGTGAGGACTTGATGACGAGGTGCCTGGCCCCAGACTGTCACATGGGGGGACTGGGTTGTGATAACATGACTGTGGTGTTGATCTGTTTTCTCCACGGCAAGCCATACGAGTACCTCGCTGCAAAATGTGCCGCAGCAGGGGACCAAACACAATTCGCAAAGTACTAGAACGTCCGTAACATTAAAAAAAGAGTCCAGAGTATTTTCGAGCACATTGTGTGTACAATTTGTATTTCAACGAAATGATGTATGATATGCGTAAATATCTGTAATGATGACTTTCTACCTTTGTACATAAATAGAATATACATATATATTTTTATTCTCGTCACACATATTTTTTAAAGTAATTTTGCAGGGATCTCGTATCCTCGGAAGTTTCTACTGTTTCGCTTCTCGAAATCTTTGTAAATTTTCGTTTAGCGTCGGGTGGAAATAAATTTTGGAAGCGGTTACCATCGTTTTATTTATTTTACGAAAATGTGATTGCTGATGAAAAGAGCACAAATTACTATTAATAGTATAAAATTTAGTTCCAAAAACTGTAACTGCAGTGGTTGTGTAAATATTTTCTTTAACCTGAGACACATTGAGTCCCTCCAGTGGTTGTAATTATGTTAATATTTTCTGTTACTGCATTTACTGTATCAGTACTCATCATAATTGACAGGTGGCATGCTGTTCGTATTTTAATACTTATAGTCTCTCGTATGGTGTTAGTTACAGAAGTTGATAACTATTCATCTTTTGTTTTTGAAACATAGATTTAGAGATTAGCAGAATTAGCAAGAATTATTTATCAAAAAGCTTTAGTTAGTTGTTAGAGTTGTTGATGTTTTAATTTAATTTTGAACTGTGTTGTGTACAAATTGTATGTATTATTATAACATATTGTAAGTGCAGGTTAAATCAACACTGATAATATTTTTTGTTGATATTTTACAAATTTCTTTTAGTCGCAGTATTCTGTTGAGTGTGTGGAATTCAAATTTGGTATTATATATGTGTGTGTTTGTAAATTTTTGTTACAGTTGAGTTCTTTTATGAAAATAATATAATGTAGCTTGATAGGTTGCAGGATTTGAAATTTGATTCCTGTTAATGGTTCCTAAAAGTTGTACAGTTGAGAATATTTAGAAATTGAAGCAATCAAAAATAGGAGTACAGTAATTATTTTGATTATTTTTTTTTTTTTTACACAGAACCAGAACAAAACAATTGGTATAGTTGGTTTTAGTAAAGCGAGGCATAAGGTTTGATGATTATTCTGGTTATGTGAAAAGTTTGTTTCAAGACGTATTTTAACAATTTATGTCCTTGTTCATGTAATAATGGATTTCAATTTGACTGAATTATTTTATTTAATTAGTTACCAAAAATACAAAAATATGTAAACAGTTTTTGAACTTTTCATTTTAAGGAAAACAACATGCAAAGTTATTTGCATATACATATGCAGTAAAATAGCAGAAAACGTTAAAAAATTTATATTGGTAATCTTAATGTTTGATGCATATTCACACTTTTTTTAAGCTCTATTTTAGGAGGGATTTTTGGAGGGATGGGGAAGAAAAACTTTACTTCCCCTTATTTACATCCCCCATCCAAACATCAGGTTTTTAGCCGGTACTTGGAGAGGGAGAAGGGGTGGAATTTTTCAAGGCTGTTGTGATGACAGCTGCATCCTGCCATTCTGCATGGGGCCGTGCCACTCACGGCAGGCATGGGATCTGATCAGATTCTACCATGCACCTGGTGAGGCATGCTGCCACACCTACCATAGCCCCAATGGCGTCTGACTAGGGTTCTTCCCAATCTGGGCAACCTCACATTCCTGTTTGCCCTAACCGTGTGCAGATCCTGAGCACAGGAAGCTCAAGACCACACTATTCGAGGCAAGCATAGTACCCAATCAGAATTCACCATGTACCCTGCTATAATTGTTGTCACACTCACCGTTGCCCACTGGTATTTTACTTGGGTCTTCTGTGCTTCAACCGCCAGGGATCCATGTGCTCCTCCCAAACTAGAGCCTTGTTAATCAGCCCCTGTGAAATGACTGTGATAGATGGGACAGAGGATTAGGGCAGGCTTCAGGAACTGTTGATGGTCTCTACTGGACTAACAAGACACCAATATACATTACCCTGTTTATTGCTTGCAGATATGAGTGCTTCCCTCGCCCAACCACCTGAACAGAACCCCTGCCAAAGTACAGGTAGGGATCCTTACATTATACTACTGTGTGCGCCTGTTGTTACGCAGTAATGTGCCTCTGACATTGTGAGTAATTGCTGCCAAATATACTCCCCATTATACTGAACTGGCTCAAAAATGGTCCTGGACCTACTGACTCCTGCTACTCTACTCACTGCTGTGACCTGCTAATCAAAGCAATCTCTCTCTACGATCCCAGATTGTAGCTGCTTGTTTGGAAGGTGTTACCTTGATCTAGTGGTAGTGATAGACTGCTACTGAATTTTTTTTACTTGAACACATGCTGGGTTTGGGGGAATTTTTCAAATAAATTTCAACGTTGTGCTCAACTGGACCACAAAATATTCATTCAGTGCTTTTATATTTTTACTTGTATGTATTATGAAACCAAGGAATGTTGAGGTATGATCAGTGAATACAGTTTACTTATCCTTAAAAGTATTTGTAATGTAATGTACAGTTTCTGAGCAGTAGTGGCAAGCATGCCAATACAGTAGTAGACAACACCTGCATAGTGCTGAGCATCGTAAAGAAAGATTGCGTTGGCGAGCTTTGAAACAATATATTGTCCAGGAGCTGTCAGTTTCTGTAATAAATTCCTAATTTTCTGTGCTGATTCATGGGGGTGGTATAGTGGATTATCAGCAAAAGCAGCTAGCATTACAAATTGACAGAAATGTTTGTATATCGTAAACATCTTATACCATGTATACATTTTTCCCCCTGAAATTAGCTGTACCAAAAGTGGTGTGTGTCTTACACAGGTCTGCGTAGCACACTGCAGCACTCAGTGTGGGGTGCGTCTGGCATGATTCACCAACTCATATGCATGCATACACACACATGCACGCGTGTGCACTCACGCGCACACATACACACACATACATGAGACAGGCAGTTGCGTAGACATGTGTTGTTAATTAATGGAATAAAAGTAATCACTCAGGCTAGTTTCAGTTGTTTTATGCATGTCGTTTGTTTGTCAACAATGCGATGAATATATCTTAACATTTGTGATTATGTACTGTGAGTAAAAAATTGATCATGCTCATAGATGCAGGTGAGACAAGTATAATTTTCCAATCTTGTACTGTACTTCATTCTCATATTACAAGCTGGTTATATTCACATTGCCTAGTTCCTAGACAGAAAGGGGTTGGGCAAGGAGGAGTAGAGGCATGACAAAAAGGAACAAAAAAAATACAATCCCCATTAGTCAAGCATGAGTTTCAGGCTGTAAACAACTGTGACTATATAACACTAAAAGCATTATATGTAAAACAAAGGAAGAAGCCACTAGGCTATCAGTATCATCCCCAGTCATTCAGCTTCCCACAACCACTGTACCCGTATATCCTCATTATCCTCTTCTACTTGACGCTTTTGTATCTCCCGCCTCATATCAGTTCAACCATTGACCGCTAGGTGCATCGGCATCGGTGCTTCGGCAGCCACACCGCAGTCAGCCATGTCTCTTCGCCCGAGGAAGCTGCTCTAAGCAGCGAAACGTCGCGATACGCGCTTCTGCGATTATGTGTCGTCCTATTTGTGTGTGTAACTGTCAAGTACTAAAACGTGAGTACTTGTGCTTCTGTCTTTTGTACATACTTAATTATAAGTAATGCAGTTTGGACTCATTGAGTATGTTGTTTTTTTACTAAACTGTTTGTCAGAAGAGTTGGAGAGCATGAGAGCTATATACTGTATTAACTGTGTGCTCCATTATATAAAACAGCACGAGTAACTAACACAGTACAGGACAAAGACACTGATTGTTTTCAAAATATGCTATTACATTTTTCCACTCTCCCACTTTCAATATTATTAATGCATATCAAATAATAGGCGTATGCAGTACGTGACTGTACATGGTGAAATATACTTACATGTTATATGCATACAATCCTTGCTTTGTTGAACAATTTTTAGTGAAAGAATTATCTACATACCCTACTACATATTTCCTTACTACTATTTAGATTAACTATTATTAATCCCTTTCTTAGTAAATTGGCATAGCGGTGCCCATACTTCATTATCATTTATTTTGATCATACAGAGTTTTTTAAAAATAAAAATATATGGCTTAATGAGTTTTATTGTTTGCTTCCACTAGATTTTCTTCCAGTACCACTTCTAGTATGTTATTGTCAGATAAGCTGTCATCTTCTGCTCTCTCTCCACTACGTATTTCTCTCCCTCCGGTATGCTTTACTGTTTCCCTTTTACTCCAGTACTTTGGCTGTCATATTCTCTTCTTGTATCCTCTTTGTTGTTTTTTGGTACCTCTTGTATGTCTTGATTCACCTTTATCTTCAGTTAAATTGTTTTTCTTGATAGTCTGTCCTCTCAGGTTCTGCGCAGTAGCATTCCTTATCGTGTTTCATGGTAACTGCTAACAAACTCAATAAAACAAAGTTGACTCAATAAAAGATGTAAGCTGTTTTCAGTTGTGGATTTAATTCAGAAACACCTACATATATTTGACATGGTGATGCTGTGTTAGACTTGTCATTGCAATACGTATTTTTTAAATATGTGAATGAAGGACATTGGAAGTAAGAAAATAGTTGTGACAAGATAAATTGGTAGTATGAAGATGGAGAACATTATGTTCAGTAAGTGCTGAAATTATAAACAATTTTATATGTCATCTAAATTACTCTAAACATCAAATCATTAATAAAAAAAAATCCATAAAATTTCTTTGCAAGTTAAGAGACTTAAAGTGTTTACCTATCTGAAGCATTTTTTCATGCCTGAAGGCTGGAAACAAAGGAGTGATCTGCCAGACTAGTTAGGCTGTACTGAGGTGGCAGGATAGGGGTACATATATAATTATTGAGCTAGAACATTTTGTGCTGGTTAGCGGCAGGAACCATTTGAAGTACTCTCTTTAACTGATCTTTTTTAATAGTGCTTGCAGAGGCACCAAGTTTTCTGAAGCTGACATATAGAAAGAGAATATTTACGATGGTAAAGGAATGCAGGCAGGTGAATATAGGTTTAAGGGATCTCATAGATATGCACAGGGGGTGCAAGAAGTTGCAATTACCACCCTTAATGATGGAAGGCACCCTAACAGCTTGTTGATTGTATAGACTTTATATAGTACTCATTACGTCAATTTAAAATTATTTTTTATATTCTCTAAGATGCTTTGAAGCACTATTCTGTTATATTGGGCTAGTATCAACCAAGCTTGCAAAAATATTCACAAGACAGCCTTTTAAACTACAGTAGAGTCCCGTTATAACGAGGTGTTACGGTTCCTGGTTCGAACCTCGCTATTGCCTAGACCTCGCTGTCAACGAGTTTGGTCAATTTTGACCCCCCCAAAACAAAAAAAGTGCCCTAAAATTGCATCAACTTGTTACAACAGGGAATATTAACGTTTTGTATTAATTCAATCATGTATTTGTGTTATTTACAAATGTTGGCTTGTGCCCTTCGCAATCAACACATAAAGTAAGTTTGCGGGGGACGTAACTCGGCCGCCACAGTATCGTCCAAAACTCAGTCACTCTGCCGCAGTGTCTTGGCACGGTATGGCCTGCGGCTGTTGCTGCTGCATGGCGTGATCACCTCAAACCAAATACGTAGCAAAAAGTACCGTATTTATTCGCATAATGGCCGCACATATTTGACCAAACTTTTGCCCCAAAAAATGGGGTGCAGCCATAATGAGGTGATTTAAAAAAAATTGAAAAAAAATTATGTGGGGAAAAAAGTTGCATTTGCATTTGTTAACAGGACTGACTTGTTAAAGATTAATTAATATTGCGTAGAAATATTAAGAATATTCCTGTGATTCGCAGATGACCAGCTGGCTTAACGTGTGTTTACGTGCACATGTAGTGCCGCATGCCGGCTGCCGGCCGGGCCGCCAGGCGCCAGCGCCGGGTTGTATTCCAAGCTGACTAGCTGGCAACAGCGCAGTGAGTCATCATCTGCTGCAGCACATTCCGTTCTCACCACCACTACCTCACGTCCCTTCCCCCTCCAGGTCATTCCGTGACCACCCAAGTGGAGTGTGTAACAGAGAAGGTAGACGTGACTGCAGGTCCACTGGTCTGCTGCGTTTACCATTGTTTCCGCATCATCCCGTGATCTTCCTCTCCCCCTCCCCTTTCAAACCCTTAGCGGGCACAGATGGCGATGCCCCCCAAGGTCATAGCCTTGTTGACAGTAACGGGAGCTTTGAACCCTGTTTTTGTGTTGTTCAGGGGTGGCCAAGGCAGCGTAGCCTACTGAGAAATACTGGTGCGGCCTTTATGCAAATTTTTTAAAATACCATTTTAATCATTTCAAAATAAGGATGCGGCCATAATGCGAGTAAGTACGGTAGTCGCTGTAAAATTGCATTCTTAACAAACAAAAATAAGGACCAGTATTTCAAGGCTTTTTTTTTTCAATTTGAAAGGCCAACATACCACCTCATCACTTCCACTGACATTTACAACACGGTACTGGCTGCTTCAAAAATTACGAAAATGACTATCTTACCAGACTATGGGCTAAAGTACCGTATTCACTCGAATCGAAGACGCCATCGAGTCTAAGATGCAGCCTACTTTCAATGATTAAAATTTTAAAAATTTACATGCGAGTGATGCATTTCTTATCAAAACACATTATCTTGCCCGACCTTGTCGCCCCACCTACATTAACACAGTTGACAGCTGTTTTATTTATAGAACTGGCTTGCTAAAGGGCGGAGGAACGCGTGCTGTTAACCAATATTACAAGGGAAGAGGGCTGAGGTGAGCGACCGCTGCATATAGCACGTCATGGGAATGCAGTGTGCGCTTGTGTGTCACAGATAAGCAGCCGCCAGCCAGCCAGAGAGTGAGCGAAAGTGGTCAAGGTCAACCAGTTTGATTTTCTCTTACTTTGCTTCAGTTTATCGCTTCCGTCCATGTTTGCACACAGCAGCATTGTTAGACGTTCTTTACTGCGTTAACCCCCCCCCCCCATGCAGGCATCTCCTTTGACCGCAAGTGTACGATCCGGCATCAAGTTATAAAACATACCCGCTTCGTCCACGCTGTACACGTCTCGTGGTGAATACCGTTTCAAAATTGTGTGCAGCACAGGCAGCCACTTATCCACCGCACCACTTGGAACTTCCGCACTTTCTCCCACAATCTTGTGCAATGAGATGTTGTATCGCTTCTTGAAACGATCCTACCAACCAACAGAGCATTTAAAGTCTTCAACTTTTTGCATTGTGGCTAATGTGTTGGCCTTTTCCCGCAACATTGGTCCCGTGGTTGGTACATTTTGCCCTTGCATCTGGTTGAACCAGGCAATCAAAGCTTTCTCCACATCTTCATTGTTAGCACCACGCAACTTTTTGAGTTTAATGTTCCGACCTTCCTTCTCAACTGCAGCCATTATCTCATCTTTTTTCTTTAAAATTGTCAACAAGCTTGATGTTGTAAGGCCATATTCCCTTGCAATATCTGCTTTAGACCCCTTGCCATCCTCAATCTTCTTCAAGATCTCGTATTTCGTAGCGAGGTCCAAGGTCTTTCTCTTACCGCTCATATTGTCAAATCACTTCAAAATCGCAATCAAAGTCCAAGAAAACTGCGTGGGTCGTCAACAATGCTAGCCAAAATCGTAATCCAAAAACTTACCAAAATCTAAATCCAAATAAAATAGCGTGAGGTTGTCAATAATAGTTAAGCACAATAGTATTAAGTTTA
>PNEQ01106289.1:0-19587 GCA_003012365.1 Medauroidea extradentata
TGCAGACCTTTCTTGTACGACACAGCTACCATAATAGTTGTATGTTCAAGGTCACAGCAGTATTCTGCAGACCTTTCTTGTACGACACAGCTACCATAATAGTTGTATGTTCAAGGTCACAGCAGTATTCTGCAGACCTTTCTTGTACGACACAGCTACCATAATAGTTGTATGTTCAAGGTCACAGCAGTATTCTGCACGCCTTCCTTGTACGACACAGCTATCATACTCAACAGCAACATATTCCTCATACATGCACACAGGTTATTCATGAATATGTATGTGTTACATGGCTCACTTGTGTACTATATATGGGAACAATGTCATCTTCTTAAATTAGCAAACCTACGAGCAGAAACAAAATACAACTGTTGGTCGCTAGAGTAGAAGAGTATGTGGACGAATCGAAGCAGATAACGTAGGAGCGAACTATACCTTCACGGAAAATTACCAAAGTTACAGCTTTTTAATATTGTAAATTTGTGCCATGCTTAAATCATTAATGGTTTTTTACTCATAATTAAAATTTGCAGTTGGTAGATAAAACTTCAACACTGCTAGTTTCACATATATTCTTTAAGTTAAACTAGTAATTAAATAATAAGCGGGAGGACTGCGGCGACAGATATAGGCCCACAGAAGAGAACCAGCTGAGATACGAAGGGGGATATGTATGGCCAGAGGGCGGAGCTAACTGAGAATGTCTGCTGTCATATACTTATATTAGAATACTGTGTTTGCTAATAGCAATTAAAATTCGATTATTACTGTGCGAAAATGAGAATAAAGTGTAGTAAGAGTTTAGAAATAATCGCAACAAAGTGTTTGGAAATTGTGTGTTTGTTCGGGTTAAATCTTGCAACTGAATTTTAAAACAGTTATCCCCAACCGATTGAGCTGAAATTTTCCATATAGGTTTAGTTCGGATGACAATGCATGGTTAGCTAAGTGACTTCATTCTAAATCCAATATGGCGGGAGTGAGAAAGAGTGAGTGAGAAATTTTGGTCAGCGCTTAATATCGAGGTCTTTAGAACTTGTGGGGGTGACATGAGGTGTGTATGGAGCAGCGCCGGAATGAAATAGCGATGAAACGGGAGATCCCCGAGAAAACCTGCCGACCAGCGGCAACATCCGGGGACCGACCCTGCCGGGAATATTCTGTCCACTCGACCACCGCGGCCCTCCAATATGGCGGACCACCCAAGATGGTGGGCTAGTTAATTTTTTATGCACTCCCAAGATGTGGGTATCAAATGAAAGAGAGAAGAAGAATACGAATAAAATGACGTCGGCGTTCAGCTCTTCTAAGAGCTGGTGTACTACTGCCCGGGTAAAGCGTAAGACGTAGCGTGGCCGTGTATAAACTAATATCGACCTACAACCTGGGCAAATTATAGCAGTGGCGAAGAAACTCCAGAATCAAGCCCAGAACTGTGTATCGTCACCACCTCAGAGCACCGGGGCGAACCATCTTGTATATTAGCTCTTAACCTTCTAAACAAAGCTCTGGGAGGGTCGACGGATATATCTTCGGTGCTCGTGAGAACAACGCGGAAAAATAATTAACGTATGAAAAATAACAGTAAAACATTTCTAAAAAACAAGCTTTTATTTAAATACTCTAAAAAGAAGAAAAACTTTAAATTAAATCAAAACTATATATTCATTACATTACACGATTTATATTACGTATAAGCTAGACGCAAGATTTGCCTGTGTAAATAAACAAGAATACAATATGCAACTTGAGTTTGACAGAAGTAATTGTAAGAAAAAATTATGTGATTTTTATAAAATACTGTAGGTAAATCTCGCGACAAGCTTTTCTATCATATAAATAGTGAAATGAAATAAATTGGTGGAAACGATTCAATTTAAAGTTTCTTTTCTTTATAGAACTTTTAAGTAAAAAAATGTTTTAAGTATTACTTCATTTAATACGGATACATTAATATTCAACGTATATTTCCGGTTCAGTTTAATTAAAAATAAAGAATGGATATTGTCCAAGCTAGTATTCATTTTAAAAGTAATGTACGTATTTGCAGTGAGGTCGAGTTGTTGAGAAGGGAGATGCCGCCATCTTGTATTTGGCATTGTATGTAACACGTGTGTAATCTTCATACTCAGTCTGCGTTATGTGTGCCAGCAGCAGGAAACATAGGGGTCTCAAGTAATGTTTGGCAGATAAATAAATCTCGCTGGGGGAAATATTTACAATGTGCTAATATCCGGCCTTGTTTGCAGCACGTAAGTAGATGATATATTCGCTAGAACACGCAGGTCTGATGTCAGAGTATTTAACTGCGCAGTTGGAGCTGCCATGAGCGAGGAACAGCGACCAGAACCTGGAAGTATAGAATGTAATGAAAGTCTGGAAGAATACCCAGGGGATGGCGAGAGATAGTTGTGTGGTTGGGGGGGGGGGGTGTTTCTCGAGGCGGGGACTTATTAAACTCTGGCCGAGCAGAACAGCAATATGTGCCAGCTGTCACCATGTAAGTGCCAGCTTCCTATAACACTGCCATACTATAGTAGTCCTTCCTGATAAACTCTACATTCTACATTTACACTCCGAACATATCACAAGCCGTTACTGCATATAGTCCAACATTAACTGTACCTATCTTACTGCTTGTGAGCTTGCCAGCTGATTACTAACGTAGTGCCCTGTATTTTCCTACTTAAATACAACCATACTGAAATACAATCAACTAAAGTAGGCATATTCGCGTTTCATATAAGTAATAAGCTCAATGTACTAAAGCGTGTAGGTTCCTACCGAACACGGCCTAAGAAGACCGACTGCACTATTTATCTCACACGCGCAAACATAAAGTGACGTGTCCAGAGAGGTTAGACATTGCCTGAGGTTACGCGCGGAGAGATACACTTACTGAAAATAGAAACTGAGCAGGAAGTTCCTGAGTGCTGGCGAACATATCAAGTGTGCAGCAGATAAGAACACGTGTGGTACGTGAGGTTATGTACAATACTGTACAGTGGTGGCTCGAGTGTTGTCGGCAGGTACAGTACACTCGTGTGAACATACAGTAGGTCGCTGAGCTATGTGCAGATATTCAGTTGTTACCAGATTATAACAAGGCTGCTCAGCGCGCATGACTGATACCTGCTAGAGTATTCTACACTACACACCTGTATACACGTGGCAGGTACAACACTACTCATGAACACATATTTTATATCGGCTGAAAATGGATGTTTTCTGTCCTTTAAGGTATGGAAATATTCGCGCCGAATGTTTTCAAAGGCACAGGTATACAATACATATTTAATATTACATAATAGAATGATAGAGTCAGCAGTGAATGTATGATGGAGGCTATTTGTCTGTGAGAAGACAGCAAGCTAGTTCAGTGACTGGAGCCTAGAGTCTAGTGTGATGTGATATTCACGTGCTGTGTCACCCTCATAGCGTCCACACTTGCAGGCCTGGAAGGAGTGGAACTACTCCGCCCAGGCGGATACCACAATGTACTGTCTTACTTCACTGCTGTTGCGAAGAAAATACGAAAACCTACTGATTTGCGTCAGTGACTAAGTAAAATTCATTTTCCTAAATGAATCGTACACTTAATAACACGAATTTATGAAAGTAAATAAAATAATAATCATATTCACGAATAATTCGACAACAAAAGAACGAGGAACATGAGTTTCCAAGACTCGAGTCAATGTCTACTACGCCTGTATTCTACATTCAAACCACAATATAACGGGCAGTTTTCATTACTTAGCTGATAACGAAACAGGCATATAAACTAGAAGCAAGTATTAAAACAACTTGTTGTAAGTCAGCATCGACTGACGACTAACTGCGCACGTGTATAGCGTCACACGCCATTGGTCAGCGCTGAGGTGAGGCCACAGCAAGACTTGTATGAGAAGTCAGCGTTTGCTCGTGTGCCCTAGTTGTGTACATAACTTGTTTAGAAATACTTTTATTTACCAGGTAAAGTAACAAAAAAAAATATTATCTATATGTTCCAGTACTGACTTTACTCTCATAGAATAGTTTCAACAGAAAAAAGGGAAATTTCAAGGAAATTCAATTTTAGGTCTTCGGCGATCAGATTTCCTAGGAAAAAGAATCAAATACATGCTGGCATGTGCAGTTGAATACTTGTACTAACGACACTCGCAGATGTAAGATGCATGCGAGCTGTAAGGCCTACTCTCGCATTAACACGACTTATCTTGTCGCCTCAAAGAACAAGTAGTTCAACTATCACGTCTCTAGACAGACGATACCAGCAGAATACAGAGCAGCGACAGAATGCAGGGCCGCGAGAACACGGGAGAACTACGAGGAAACCTCCTGGCTGCAACTACAACGGCCGCCATGTTTCCAAGAGCATAGTAACCTCATAGGCTGCTAGTTATCATATCTCACCCTAATGTAAACATTCTTCTGCGACAACACATCACTTGTTAAGGGAAGATCATGTTTGCGACACATTTCAAAAACATTAGGGTTTCCAAGTATACGGTAATAGAGCAATATTTGTGTTCCCATTTGAATACTTTAGTAATACTCATAGTGGTAAAGATAGCTGTAGTCTTATTACACAAGGCTTATGTTAGAAAAAACTTTCCTTGCCGCAAAAAAAAAAAAAAAAAAGACTAAAATAAAAGTTTGTGTAAAGCAACAATTTTAAAACTAATTAACTGTTTTGTAAGCTTCTTGCAAGCCTAACACTTCCGTTGATTTCTCAATTGTGAATCAAATTTTAAATGTGTAAAAGTAACTGCCGCCTGCTAGGAGTATCACACATAGCAGCCTGTGTTGTAACCAATCAGACACGATGTGCGTGTTTCATGCTTACATCAGAGGTACCTATGTTAGTGTGCGAGTGAGTAACATTGTGTTGTGGACCACGCTACTGTGTGTGTGTGTGTGTGTGTGTATACACCGCCTGCCTGAGCCTGGAAGCTACAAGGGTGACACAGACACGCAACACCTCTCATCATAGCCTCTAGTTGCAGCTCACTCTACTGGCAATCTTCTCACATATAATATTCTCTGCTAGATGCATAATACATACTAATGAAGTCCAAATAATTGTCGGCTTAACATCTAATACGAAGGTGTATTGTACACGTCTAGGGATTTTTTAAGAGTATTTACCAAGCTGTTTACGGTTATAAAGGACAAGAACATAAGTTTAAACCATTTTCAGCCCGAAAATGAAATTGTTTAAAGATAAGTGGTGATAAACATGAAATGGTTAAACTCGCTTCTTATATCTTTAGAACGTTGCTAAGTAGACATGAGAGCTACTGTATATCGCCGGAGATGAGCTAGGCGAGGGCTTGTCTTCTGTCACGGCACTATCCTGTGATGAACGTCCTAGTGAGAGGAAAGACACGTGTAATGTGGTCATATACATTCTACACGCCGGCCCAGGCTGGCCTCGAGGTCATTGTTACAAGACTTGTCTGGCCAACCTTCACACGCGCCTAAACGCCGGCTAGCTTACATGTATGACGGCGCGAATATGCGTGGAAACTAGCGACAAAATACTCGTTATTATCTGGAAATTAGCGGCGTCGTTACAGACCAGAGCTTGTCGCTCAACATCTCACCAGGCATAGTTTACTCCACGAGCGAGTTCACTTGTATATCTCACACTAACGTTGGCAATCTCTTCTGTGCTCGGATGTGAACCATAGTTTCTTTCTACGTTATCCTAATTGTTTCATAAAAGTAATATATTATATTGTAACTGTCTGAAATGCCAACAACGATCTGTGAAGAAGTGCTCTCGTGTATGGCACAGACAGACTCGATATCTCCACCAACCACAGTGACTTTCTCTTCATTGTGCTCTGCCGTGTGTAGGTTTGTACGAGGGTTTATCTCTGCCAGTCGATATTTCTGAACACGACCGTACTTCATACTTGCTAACCTCAAGTACACATCAGAAACCAAATTAAATAATAAACAAATAACTCCTGACTCATACTAACTTGGTGCGGAGATGATACTTAGCTTACTGGCGGCCATTAATACTGTAGCATATGTAAACTATGTAGTAATTCTATTACACTATAACTAACCTCAGCCTAAGTAACAAGGTCATTTTCTGTTTTGTTCGTAAGGAAATATCAATGACCTGCCATATTCATACTTACTTACATTCAACTTTCTACGTGAATGTTGTTGTCTTTCAGTATTTGCAAACAAGAACAAATTTATGTTACTAAATTTGTAAACTTCTTACGCATCTATATAATATTTCCTTGATACAATGATATACAATTCGAAAGTTATATATATTTACATATAGGCTGTTTCTTAACTTATGTTACAAACTCTGGGAGGTGATTACTCCTAAAAAATTAGGATAGTCACACAAAGACATTTTCGTCTAGTGCCATTTTTAAGGGAGATATGAACCCTTGAAAATCCATTTTTAAAATTGAAACAACGTTAAGTTAAATCACAATTCTCTGCACAATGTTTCGTGTTATCGAGATCCTCAAGTTGTGACGAAATCGCTCGTTAAAACCCACCCCTTCATGTAAATAACAGGGGTGACCACCGTCACTTTGACCAGAACTTTTTTGCCGTTGGGTTTTGCGAACATTTTACGTTGTCATTCTGAACAGTACTTCTAAGAAACAAAAAAAAGGTCATCTTGTTGCAAGTCGCTAGATTGCACCGTTTACGGTACAGTTCGCCATTCTTGTGTCACGTGACGTCATTCAATAGCTCAGTACCGAGGGTCGCTGCGATCTCAGACACGTGGGGTCAATTGTTATATTTCCATAAAATAAAACATTTCCCACGTGTACTAACACTGAGTGATGGAGATGTAAAAATTATAAATTCAAAATAATGCACGGCAACACACTAAGGTAGCTGTTTAAACAGGGACAACAATCCAGTTAAGTTGTCGGTACTATCTGCATTATTACAACTGTATGAGCTGTACAAATATAAATGTGTTTGTAGAAGAAACAATCTCGTCTTTCTAAGTAATTGTCTATTCTGCAGGAGAAGCGGAAAATCTAGCTCCGTTGTGTACAACTTACGAATCTTCCATATATTCTGTTTGTTCTCGTAAGAGCAAGCCAGGTTGTAAGACAACAAACCGTACTTTATTGTTGTGCCTATTTCAACAGAATTAAGGTACTTTCACTATGTTTCCTCCGGGCGCGACGTTACATTCATATAACAGTTGACGTGGAGGTATAGGAAACTTTATGTAAATATAAGGGGCCTTCCTAGTAATGTTTAAAGTTCTTCGTCTACTTAGGCGAGTAAAGTGATAGAGTAGACTTGGGGTCGCAAAGGCTGGGAAGTACAAACTGTATAGAAATGCCAACTGGGGAAATATCTGCCATTCACTCTAGCTGCTCTCTTGTCACATTAGCATGTAATAGCAGTCAGAAGCACGCAAGTGCAACGTTGCCAGTTTGACGTCAGAAGTAGGTCTGCGTGGGTAGCGCGATAACAAATGACTGAAGTGGTAATAAAGCTGGCCCAGAATGAATAGACAGAGGAAACTGCTATATGACGTCCACCTTCAATATTGTCACATTCGAGTCTCGCATGTCAGTTCCTGGGATGACCCCAACCTGGCAGGGAACCAGGATCTCACTGGAGGGATACACCACGGATGGCCACCGGGAGGTCTGCTTGGCCCACTTGACACATTCTTGGCGTAGATTGCTGTGATTTGTTTCAACGTCAATGCAGATTGCGAACCATCTGCGACCCTAAGTGAACTGTACATGTCTTATCATCCTCTACAATGTGACGAAGAACTGTACAAGTTATGCTGGGACATTCTGTATAGCAAGTACAGTCACGTTCATTGAGTCGCGTTGTATCAAGTGCCTGCTGGCATTTGTTGGGAGAACTTCTCTCTTCGGGAGTGTTGGGTTATTTGCAACCTGAGTTGCATCGATAAGTAGAGGCGGGAACATATGTGTGCTCAAGCAGGCAACAGCTTATCTCACATGATTTGGTCTGCAATTATTGGCTTCTTTGCTATTGGCCCAGTGACCTCCAAGAGTTGGCAAATCACGTTTAGAGACAGTAAGTTTTCACGAAGAAATGTTTGCATCAGCTTGTTTCGACGTCTTACACGCAGACCAGCAGTTCTACTTCGTGGTAAGTGATTGTATGTTTGTAACTCTCAGAGTCTTAGTGTTCCATCCACCAATCACAGCCGTGTGGTGTCGCAGCCAGCCTTGCTCTGATTGGCTCAGTCACATGAGAGACATCTCTGCACAAATACTAACTGCCAACAACCATGAAGTCATAACTAGAGATGGTGACATTTCGCGAAGTCAATGATCTGCATGTTAGCATCAAATATCCTATGCATACTCAAGCCCCGCCCATTCGTCAACTAGCTGCTGCTCAGTGGAACAGCAGACAATTAACGAATAGACACGGCTTGAGTATGCATAGGATATTTGATTCTAACAAGCAGGACATTGAATTCGCGAAATTAGACCATCTCTAGTCATAAGGCATTAAAAAAAGATGATGCGAAAACTTTCGGGCCCTAGTCATGAGGCTACTGCAAAAGCGACACGAACCTACCGTTGTTTTGCTATTGGCTTGCGACCAAGCGAACATCCAGCTGACACGCCACAGTGAGATGTACAAGGCAGTATAGTGTGAAGGTGTTGTTATGTGGTCAGTCTGAGCTGTGGTGCCATGTAAGGAAGCACACAGCAGCTGCCATACAAGGACTCTCATATATGCATGGTGAATGTCGCCATGCTGTTAATTGCTCCAGTAACCTGGCTGCACATAATTACTGTCTCCACTCAGGTCAACACTATGTCGTAACACACCAGTCTGCTTGTAGCTCACACTAACACTTGCAGCCAACATTACAACTTAACACTCCCTCCCTCTCAGGCGACATATTTGATTATTCGTTTATTTTCCTATACAGAAGAGAAAAATGTGGAATTCGTGATCACACCAAACATTCTATGTACCTTGTGCTAAAGTATAGCATTGCAGTTCAACTTTTAACGTGTAGGCATTTGACGTTTTACAATTATTATATTCTATTTTGTTTGAGAGATTTAAGCCGAAATATGCGTTAAAACTTCTACTACCATGATTGCACTGTACAAAAAGATAGTTAAAACATGCGCTATAGTCACAAATTATACATTTGACTTCTCAGAACTTCGTAAAAGTGAAACGTGAAATAAACCAATATGGAACTGAAGCTGAGTGTTAAGGTGACCATCTTCATGAACGTATATTTCTACAACCCCGCAAATAAATCTGGGGGAGGTGGGGTCCCCCGTCGGGAACATTTGAAATTCAAGGTGCAAGAAGGAAAAATTTAAGAATATTTCGTCTTTAAACGTTGAATAAAGTTCTGGTAGAAATATAATTATTTAGATAAAAGGTCTTAACAAAGACACAGTTCAAGGAAGAGGACTAAACAACACTGATCAAACACCTGTAGGACTTCTCTGTAGACTTGTCTCAATGATGGATTCCACAATGATGATAACATTTAACTGACACTGTTGTAAAATATCTTCAGTCACTAAAATTTGTCAAGTTCAACTGAAGACTGAACAGAAAATATATTTCTATGCACAGCGCACTAGGTCATCAGTGCTAGCGAAACACAACATGTTAACTTAACAACAATCTAGGTTTTATTACCATGGTAGTACATTCAAATAGCCGAATATAAAGTACTTGATTATAAACTATTTTCGGTTTAAAATTTTGAGATGAATAATTCACATCTGTCAAAATACATTTTATTTTTTTATTTCTATAATTACGTTTTTACATAACTACATACAGCACTTGCGAGAGAAACTAGTTTCCTGAACCTTAACGTCAATCTTTTCAAACTATAAGATTCTACTAATACCGAAATCTACATGTTCATAATATGTATTCATTTAAAATGCATGGTATGTTATATATAACTGAATGTAATTTCAGCATAACGTTATGGAATTTGAGAGTTTTGGAAAGTACAGCTGTACTAAAATAGCTAAAAAGGAATTTAAAGACAACACGAAGTGTTCACAAAATTACCCTGTTAATCTAATTTTTTATAATATCTATTCAAAATTCCAACAACTGCAAATAAAAACTAGCAAGTCAGTGAGTCAGAAAAATGGCAACACGGCACTCGATTCAAATCAGTTTTGTAAGTATCACATATGAGCTCACTCACATTATAACAAAGCATCAACAAATAATTTCAGATTAAGTTAAAACATTTCTACGTTGACAAGATTGCCTTTAGTTGCCAGCTATTTAATTTATCTAAATATTGCCAGAGAAATGAATTTAAATAAACCACACTGCAGGCAAGAAAAATTAATGCTAAATAATGTACAGACTTTCTAAATGGCATTACCATTTAAACACATGTCTCAAATTCAGCTCGTCGTCACACACGAACCAATGAATGGAATCATTTGAAAAACATTGTGATAATTCTTTACGCTTTAGCAGCCATGCTGAAGGAAATACAATACTGAAATATTAATTATATCTTCTAAAAAAATATTTAAGCAGTAGACAACAAATTTTCAAAGAAACTTACAGTGCACTTTGAAGCGTATTTGTAACAGTTAAAGATATAAGAACATATATAGGTACATGTAGGTACTCAATATTCGTAAATGTTTTGTGGTAGAAATCATAATAGTTGCTCGTCCAAGCTGACGTTCAAACTGAGGCAGTTATACATAAGAACACAAGCTACTGTCTAACTGCAGCGAGTGTAAGGAGAAAGTTCTTAGACAAGAACACAGCGACAACAAGGATGTGATATATATATATATATATATATATATATATATATATATATATATAATGTGTGTGTTTACAAGGCGTGGCACAAGTCAACAGAAGAAACAACAAACGCTGTGTGGCGAGTCCCTATACAAAACGGAATTTAAAACATTATAAGAGTGTTTTCAATTGTAACTTGTCAGAAAACTGAGTATAACTAAACAAGTACGCGATTTTGACAAAATAAAGTCAAGTAACCAGAATGTCGTTAGTTACATTATTAGCTAAAACTATAGTATTTACTGCCTTGACAAAGTCAGCCAACATTGAGAAGACAAATATAAACAAAACTGCCACGCAGACTTTGTGATATCTGCTCTAGTTTAGGAGATAAAATTAGTATCGCTAAAAAGTAGGAACTAGAGAGCGTGGCCATTCTAAGGCAGTTGAAGATTGATTTAAAGAAAACAAAATATTTTAACATAATTTTTTTTAAACATATCTAGAACTATGGACTGTGCACAGTCATTCGTGTAGGCTTCTGGTAAAATAATTTACGTTTTACCCACAAAAAAGTTTTGGCTTGATTCAGACTTTTTAAAAAATAATATTTACGATTCTTGAGTGGAAAAATATAAAACAGTAGGTTAATTGCTACAAAACACTTAGGCCATAACAATTTATGTTAATATTAAAACAATGTAGCAGCTCTACATGTTGACATTACGTAAAAAACTATCGAGGTTATTGAAAAACTACTACGCACAGCCTTAAGAGAAGACATCGAGTCACGTTTTTATATCTGCTGAAAGCCATAAGGGCGAGACTAGCGCGCAAACTAAGTATAATTCTGCCCTTAATGACACAACAGTAAACTGGCATGCAGGGTATGTTTCTATAGGCTTGTAAGTAATGAACTGATTAGTACGTGATACAGCTGTATGATAAAAGCTCGTCGCCCATTTTCAGGGTTCCCAAATGCACGTTTATAATTGGTACGCTCAATTTAAAAAAATTACAAGTGTAACTTGAAGCTTATTTTTTAACAGTTCAAGATATTGGGACGAGTTAAAGATAAAATAAAAGACTTGTGATATGCTACAAGTATCGAGAGAGAACTAGTCTAAAATGTGGAGATAGCACTGTCTTGTTACGTGAGTGATCATTGACGTGAGCCGAGTATACTTGGTGAGAGTAAGTGCGCCCTGGAGACGTCAAGTGAACTGCTTGTGAGTGAGCGAGTGTGGATATGTAAACCAAACATGTCTGCCACACGTGCTTACATTAGTCTTTATATATACGTGTAGCCACGTGCCAAGCATAACAATCTATGTGTCCCAAGTACAGGGGTGTACTGATGGGCGTATATAGGCGCGATTATTACATTATATACATTATAGTCTCGCCCTTATAGCTTACCTCTTTTACTGCCGCCAGCACATACAAAGCTTGACTCAACGTCTTCTATGAAGGTCGTACTGAATTTTATAACGAATTCGATATTTTTAAGTGAAACAAAAATATGTAAGCAATAGTTTAGTTTGACTGTGGATGGACATCTGGAGTATATGAAAGCCCTATGTACACGCCAGTTCGTTATATCAGGGCCGACAACCTCTGGTCACATCACTGCGTTCTTGCTGCGATCATTACAACACGCACTATTATATTGCCAACTAAACAAAAACAATGGTGCAAGTCACAAACCCCTGCATTCACATAATCTCAGGTACATTTCTGTTCAGATTCTTTTCGGAAGAGGAGGGGAGTGGGAGAGAACAGTTAACATTTTATTTTGAACGACTTGTTCATCCCTTAGGATATGTCATGTTTAGTTTCCACTTAGTGTTTACCGCGGGATATATCACCTCCATGAATTTTACAAACACGTTGCACATATCGAATTAAATATACACAAGATTAATTCCTATTACACAGCGAATCCTTCTAGTTCAGATTCCAATAGAACGAATTTTGCTTATGTCAACAAATGACGCAAGATTTGCCTGTATGGGTTTGCTTATCATAGTACTAAATACACTAGAGAACAGTATTGATATAGGATAGATATACTGTCAGTTATCCTGTCCTGTGGTACGAACCTTAGTTTAGTAGACCAACACGTTGACATAAGTGTTTACGACTGAAGTACTGAGTATTTAGTACCAACCACTGCCTTGCTCTACAAGGGCCTAGAGTAAGTTCAGGCTGCTGTTCTAGGCTGTGTTCAACTGTACACATCCCGTGTCGCTGGATTCAACCAAGCTACAAGCAGCTCTTTACTACATACTCTAGGTACTTACCAAGACTCGCTCAGTTCATCAGGTCAAAAGTAACATCGATATTGACTATATATAATCTAGTTTACTACTGTTCAAAACCTCTACTACCGCTGAGATTACGAGGCTCTATACCTGGATGAGCTTGTGTTTGTAAACACTGGACATAACCTAACAATGGCATGGGACTGAGTACCAAACAATCAAACTATCCACAAGAGAAGCACTAACCCAGCACATTGTATTTGTGAATTATATTTGATTGCAATCAAATAGTCTATATTTAAGCATATAACAATTATGCACCTTTCCTAATTTTGTAACATATTTGCCAAATGTATGAAGAACCAGCACGTTTATTACGGACTCCCGCAATCTTAATTAAAACCCCGTATTGCTTGAAGGCGTTCAATAATTATTCCTAATCTTTAGTGATAGTGAAAACATCTCTTACTTTTAAAATTTTGGGTCTGAATTCGCCCGACAAATCTCGGAAGGTGATTCCTGAGAGCTGGTTAACGTATGGTAACTAACATGTTTACAATAAATGTCACCGTCCCCTGTGTGTTGAGAATAACAATACATTCATGTGCGCAGTGTTGCCTATGTTCTGGGCTCTGTAACACTACGTCGAATACTTGTGCATTTTGAACCAAAACAAAAGGTCCTAGACAGTTGCAATAAAAGTATAATTTTTGTTACATAAGTCACATAGCTCAAGAAACCTTAGTCAAATGTCCTAAGTGCTGACGTCACAAAAGGTAGTAGAGGGTGTCCATTCCTGTTATTTTAATAAGGGTTGAAGGCATTTCCCAGAATTGGCTCTGAATTACCAGAGCCTAACAGCGTGAAGCGATGCTCAGATATTGTACTTCCATGTTATTTAGTTTTTGGGGAAACAGCATTTCAAAATTCGAACTTCTGTGGCTTATTTTTTCGTTAATATTAAGTTGAGAAACAAAAAAAGGTTATAGTTATTATGCATTCAGGAATCCCCTCACGCAGTTTGTCGGTCAAATTCTGCTCCATCCTGTATATATAATCTTCATTCCTTCTTTCTTTACTTCCAATATTATTCGCGTCAAAGCCATGTAGTGTCGGTGTCAACTCAGGACGTACCGCACCGAGAAGGTAAATTACAGTATATTATCTTACGTCATATTTGCTGCTTTCATGTCTTAATGTACTCTCTCAGTTGTAGTTAGTAACTAGTCCTGATGGAGAAGTTTCAACCAATTAAGTCAGCAAACAACAACGAACATCAGCGAATATAGACCAACCTGACGAGGAGTGAACGTCTTCTGAGTGGTCTTCCTGTGGTAAGTCTTACAAACTGAACAGAGGAACAAGTAAGATGTGTTACAAGACAATAAAACTGCCACAAAGGCATGACGTACGAGAATATTAGCGACAATCTGAACATACAAGCACGTCATCACAAGTATCTCTAAACGTGCTACTCTCGCTTGTCACTGTATTGTTGTACATTATGTTGTTGCTTGTTATTATGCTCAAATCCGCCAGTTACAATTATATAACATGTTTTAGGAGGATGTTAGTTTTATATACAGGATGTTGTTCAAATTGTATGTTAATATTTAGGGTAACAATCCTCACATAAGAGGAACAAAATGTTATATGGACTGCACAACAGTTCGCACACATGACGTATGACTGATAACTTGGTCTGCTGTTTTCACAGTTATTGCGACTGTTCATGTGTTAGTGACATAGCGGAGTAGTTTACAGTGTACAGGACTGCTGTGAGGAATGTTGTATCCTCCATATAATATAAAATGGGAATATATTTTACAGAGATGGGAAAACAAGTGAAGGAGAATGTGCAGCGAAGAAACCTGAAATGTTAATATAATTAATGACTAGGGGCCGGAAAATGTCACTAATTCAATGACCTTCATGTTAGAACCCACTGTACTGTACACGACCATTTGTCCACCAGCTGCTACTCAGTGGAACAACACACAATGAACCAATATACGGGGCTTGAGTATGCATAGAACAATGGATTCTTGCACGCGGGTCATTGAACCGCGACATTGTCCGGCTCCTAATAACGACAGAGAAGCTTGAGCACAAGGAAGTACCAAACCAACCACACAAGTCACAACAATGTGCAGTGTTTTGTGAAACAGTGTGAGAGCATAGATGCTGGCAATGCCTGGTGTGGCAGAGAAGACCAGGCTGTGGGGCCTCGATGTAGGGCGGTAATCTAGTTGTGCGAGGCAATCAAGTGCACCGGGGGACTTCAGGCCGGGGTTACTGGTCGCGTCCATTATCCCACCCTCGCACCATGCTAGGCACTATTAACCTCTCCCCAGGCCTCTCAACACACTCTTCACGCCACCATCAGTCCCTGCTACCTACTATATGATGCATCTACTTTCTCTCGCGAGACTGTTCCACTTGTCACAAACAACTTCATCTACGAAAATAAAACACTCTTCATACGATGACGTAACGGCACAACCTAGCGAGGTAGAGCTACGCTACCGTGTTGTACTTCTATTCAAAAGGTCCTGGTTTCGATTAACAGCTCCGGCTGTCCTGACTTCGCTATCCATGGTTTCCCGAAAACACTCCTGATTAGTAGGGACCCTTGTTTATCGCGAAAAGAATTTTGCCTCACTTTGTTTCCATGCCTTATGTGCACATCTGCAGTTCTGCTTCGTGGTCAGCGATTGGATATTTTAACTGTCACGAGCCTTGAGATTCTACCGGCAAATCACAGACGTGTGGTGGTGCAGGAACGTTATTGTAATTTGCTCAGTCAAACGATGTACGGCTCTTAATATAGACACGCTGCCAATAACCATGAAGCAGAATTGCAGCTGTGCACGTGAGGCACTGAAACAAACTGGGGCTAAATTCTTTTCGCGAAAAAACAGGGTCCCATCTGATGAATGGTTCGTTAACAAAGGCCATGGCTGAGCCCTCTCCCAGCTCCTGCCATTGTGTCAAGTTGTGTGTCGTCTGTAATTACCTCGGCGTCGACGAGAAGCAAACACCAACTACATCATAATATGGAGCAGACCTTCGTCACCAATAGTTTTAACAAGTCTTCTAACATGGCCCAAATGATCTGTGCCATTGTCATCACGACATCTCGTACCAGAGAGTGGATGCGACTGTGGATCCTAGGAAACCGTCTCTTAAGGCTGTTCAAGTGCGATAATATCATAATTATATATTTTTTGTGAATTAATGTTAGTTTGTAGACGATACTTGTGAGTTTCGTTAACAAAACAAATTTAGCTCTCATAGTTTCCTTATAACGGCGCGTCAGATTCAAAATTAGCTTGTTACGTTCTCATGCAAATAGCGAAAACTAATCTATGTACTTAAATGAAATAATTCACTGTGAACTAACATATCATAAGCTCTGCAATAAAACATTTTAAAACACACAAAGTAATATTACGAATTTTTTTTAAAAAAGATCGCAAAAGTAAGGAAAAATTGCCAATTCAAAAAATTTTTAAATATAAAAATAGTTAATGCTATATTTTAAATATATTTTATTCCGTAGCCCATGACATGGTATTTCATGGTGAATTATTTCACCAACTTAAGTTAATTGGTTTTCACTATTTGCATGGCAGCAGAACATGCAAACTTTGATTTTGACGCACCGTTATGAGACAACTATGCGAGGTAAAATTGTTTTGTAAGAGCAAAGTGCACTCACAAGTATCACCTATAAAACTGACACTACTCTATAAAAATATAAAACTATGGTTTTATCGCACTTGAACATCCTTAAGAAGTAGATATACATTCACACAAGACAGACACGGGGCTCCGGGGCCTCTTACACGGAAACATTCGTATTTTAAGGTGCAAACTGCACTATTTAACAAACTTCCAAACTAACAAATTGAATACATCATTTTAAGAAATGATAATAAAATGATCATTTTTTTGTGTGAAAACCTTTGTGCTGATATAAAAGAGTTAGGAAAATTGTTAACTTTGTATTTCTAAGATGTTGGAATACAAAATCTTGTAAGCATGAATTGTGTTGAATTTTATAAAGCTTTAGGAAACGTACCAGGGAAAATGTTTCACTAGTTTACTTTCTGGAGCAGTCTCTGGAGGGACCATGTACCGTGTGGTGTGCACCCCCCCCCCCTTCCCAGCAGTGAATCTGCACCTGTCTCATACACCAGCGTTCTGCCTGTGTTCCGCGCGATACCAACCTAACACTGTTCAGTTACACACAAGTGTCGTGTCTACGTGTGACTCAAACATCAACAGTTCAGTTCAAACACGGTCCATTACACGTCATCTAACTGAACGTCGAGTGGTGCTGTTTGTAAACATGCCACCTACGATACTTCCAAGAAGTCTTCACTGCGAGCAAATGTCACACTGTTTCCTCTCTCGCCTCAAATGTCATCACTAGCTCGGTGCCAACTGTAACAAACTTAAATACCGTGCCACGAGTACCTGAGTGCTGGTGTGTCATGCTACATCCTACGTCACACAGCAGCCTAGATGAAGGCTTATACTACAAGTCATATACTTCTGTACATACATGCAGTTAGGCTTCATATCACACACTCAACCAATAGCTGCGATACACAGGATAGGCTCATAGTCTTCAGTTAACAACTATCTCGGCATTCGCCTGAAGTGAGTCTGACAAACCACATAAATGCAACATCACGATGTCCGGTGTTATTGCTGCTAGGCCTAACGTGTCACAGAGGACGGGAGAGTCTTTCTTCAGGTAATACCAGAGATGCAACCCACAGTAATTGCAGTATTCTCGGGTAATGTCTGCACAGAACCTAGTGTGTCACAGTAATGGGCGCACCCAAGGGAGTAGTATCACTCAAACAAGCCATACTTAAGTTCTATTTTCAGCCCTCTCGTATATTTCCACGCGTAACTTTCAACGACGGCAAATGTCAAGCCTCTCTGGACTCGCTTGATGTTTGTACGTGTAAGATACATTGAAAAGTTGCAGGTATCTATATAAATTGATTGAAAAAGTTTATTAATTATATAAAATACGATTATGTAAAGTTTGTTTCAGGATTGTTGCATTTAAATAGGAGTGAGCGAGATTTTGGTCAGCGCTCAACATCGAGGTATTTAGCTTTGGTGAGAGATGACATGAGGTGAGTATGGAGCAGCGCCGGAATGAAAGGGCGGGGGAAACGGGAGATCCCCGAGAAAACCCGCCGACCAACGGCATCGTCCGGCACGATTCCCACGTGCGAAAATCCGGGGACCGACCCCGCCAGGAATGGAACCCGGATCGTGTTGGTAGGAGGCGAATGGTCTGACCACTCGGACACAGCGGCCCCATTTAAATAGGAGAACACAGGGAACTATATTACGTAATTCTGCTGCGAACCAAACAAGCAGTAAGGGAACTATGGTTAATGTTACATTACATGCAGTAACGGCTAGTGATATGTTTCTAAGGTTACATTTTTAGTGCTCACTTTATCCCGAATGACCTATAGTAATGTAGTCACTAGAGTTCACGCAGTGTTCATATATAGCTTGCTCTTTTGTTTACAACTCAAGATAAATAACTCAACATAGTAACATCACAGTTATATTCTCCGAGTATGACAAGAATATGACTCGATGTATATAGCCCTAGGTTGTGATCTGCAGTAATATTACATTGCCAACATATAACTGCCAGATATGCTTTATTGAATTCATTACGTACTAAAATTATGCATTTATATTTGAAGTTAAGTTTAAACAAAATTAATAAGATACATACATAACATACATTTAAGCAGTGAGGTTTAACTTTTAAAAGTATCCTGTAAGTTTGTGTTGGTTACGTTGAAATAGGTGTTTACGAAAAGTAACCTGCCAACTACCCCGGCTTTTCTATGAAATACTAGCTGTCCCTTTGCGGCTTCGCCCGCGTGTACTATAGAAAAGAGTAACTAAATTTTAATAACGTATTAATTGATGGTGTTACTATATTCTCTGTATATCTTTATAACAACAAATACAAACAGCTTTATCCAGTCCACTACGCTGAGGGCACTTTAATTGCAGAACATCTTTGTTTTTAATTCATCTTTATTTCTCTACAAAATAGCTACCCGGCCGCGGCTTTGCCCGCGTGAAAATATGTAATACAAACATTAACTCTGGATAAAATATGTGATGAAAGCATTTAACAGCTAGCGTACTCAATAACAGTGAACTATAAATTGTTTTAGCTCAGTGAAAAGAGCGCACGCAATATGCTCGTATGATGTCATGTCATGTCCCATCACACAGACTTGCACAGGATACGAACCCGTAACCCCACCCCTTCCACACCACAAACTTTGTACAATACCCGAGTGAATACTTAAAGGCAGGCCGTAATAATACTTTCGTATGTACGGGCTACAGTCCAAAGAGGTTTTATTTATGGTGGGTTGGCAAAAAAAAAAAAAACCCCGCAACTCCACAGACTTAACTACAAATCACGGTCGTAGAAGAACAGGTCTGGACACTCGCCTAGAAACTTGACCCCCTTGTTGTT
>PNEQ01106290.1:0-30302 GCA_003012365.1 Medauroidea extradentata
GAGAGTAGAGGGGAGAGAGTAGAGGGGAGAGAGTAGAGGGGAGAGAGTAGAGGGGAGAGAGTAGAGGGGAGAGAGTAGAGGGGAGAAAGAAGAGAGGGAAAGGGGGAGATAAGAGGAAAGAGAGAGGAGAGGAGAAAGAGGAAAAATAGGAGAGAGGAAATAGAGGAAAAAGAGGAAAGAGTGAAGAGAGGAAAGAGAGGAAAAAGAGGAGAGAGGAGAGAGAGGAGAGAGAGGAGAGAGAGGAGAGAGAGAGGAGAGAGAGGAAAGAGAGGAGAAAGAGTCAAAAGAGGAGAGAGAGGAAAAAGAGAAGAGAGGTGAGAGGAAAGAGTGGAGAGAGGAGAGATGAAAGAGTGGAGAGAGGAGAGATGAAAAGAGGGAGTGAAGAAGGGAGAGTGGAAAAGGGAGAGAAGAGAAGGGAGTGATGAGAGGGGAGAGGTGAGAAAGATGAGGGGTGAGGGGAGACATGAAAGATGCGGGGGAGGGAGGAGAGAAGATGGTAGATAAGTACTGGAAAAAGGAGAGGGAGAGAAGAGATGAGAGAAGTGGGGGAGAGAGGAGGGCAAGAGAAGATAAGCTGAGGAGATAAGTGGTGGAGAGAGGAGGGGGAGGAGAGAGGGGAGATAAGTGGTGGAGAGAGGAGGGGGAGAGAAGAGAGGAGATGATAATTGGTGGAGAGAGGAGGGAAGAGAATAGAGGAGATAAGTGAGTGAGAGAGATTTTGGTCAGCGCTTAACATTAAGGTCTTCAGCGCTGGTGAGGGGCGACATGAGGTGGATGTGGAGCAGCACCTGGATGAAAAGGCGGGGGGAATGAAATATCCAACCAGCTGCATCGTCAGGAACGACTCCCACATGCGAAAATCCGGGGCTGACTCTGCCGGGATCGAACCAGGATCGCCTTGGTGGGAGGCGAATGGTCTGACCATTCGGCCACTGTGGCCTCAGGAGACAAGTGGAGAAGAGAGGAGAAGTGGGTGAGAAGGGGGCAGAGAGGGGAGGAGGAGTGGTGGAAGAGGAAAGGTGGAGATAGAGGTGGAGGAGAGAGGAGAAAGAGGAGCAATAAAGAGCAGCAGAAAGGGTGGAGAAAGAGAAGGTAGAAAGGAAAAGAGAAAGAGAGAGTGGAAAAGGAGTGGAAAGGGAGAGGGATAGAGAGGGGACCAGAAAATAGTAAAGATTGAAGAGATTTTGGTCAGCACTTAACATCTAGGTCTACAGTGCTGCTGAGAGGTGAAAATATGCAAGTACGGAGCAGCGCTTAAATGAGGGGGCATGGGAAAAGTGAGATCCCCTAGGATAACCGAACCAGCAGCACTGTAAGGCATGATTCTTACATCTGAAGGTCCGGGACCGACCTCACCAAAAATCGAACCTGGATTGCCTTGGTGAGAGATGAGTGCTCTAGCCACAGCGCCAACCAAGTTCTTGAAAACAACGTAAAATTACTGGTGTCGTAAAATTGTCGTAAAATCTGTACCTTATTGCACATTAGTCCACAAAACAGTGCCTGATCTCAAAATTAGAAGTATTTTCCTGCAGAAACTTGTACTTACAATAAACTTCGTAACTGAAACAATATGGATACTGTAAGGTTTGACAGTGAGTTGAATGTATTTGTGCAGAAAACAACTGCAGCAGAAGAATAGAAGATACTGGTTTTCGAATGGAAACAGCTGTAAAATGAATACCAACACAACTGTCAAAATTCTTAGGAGACGGACTATACAACAGTCTTTTATGTTTTCTAAGCAATTTATATAAACATTTAAATTTAAAAGTACACAAGGCAATAGGGTATTATAATATTTACGTTCAGACAAAAGATACAACCTGGCTGATCGAGAATAAAGTAAGGACTTAAAAATGTACTACCTTTGCTATTAACAATCTGCACATTTTTTTCAAAATTTATTTTACATGTATGAAAAGTAATTTTATTACATTGTAAAAATAAAAAAAGTGATTTTTTCTTATATTTCACTAAAATAAATAATTACAATAAGTGTTACACAATTAAATTTAACACATATTTTAGTAAGATACTTATTCTATCCAATAGGTAATGGGAATTTTCACTGACAGTGAGGCCAGTAGGAAGGTTAGACATGACTTTACGCACAGACAAGAACACAAATAACCATCACAACATTCTTCTGGAGTGATTTTGGGAAACCATGAACAACTGAAATTAGGATGGCCAGAGCTGGGAATCAAATCTGGGTCATCCAGAATCTGATTGTGTTGTCATTGCATCACCTTACTCAAACTGAACTCTATGTTAAGGCGTAATGTTTTTTTTTCTGTGATATTTAAGCTTACTGGACAACATTAAAGATACCAATCTGTTTACCACAAAGGTTCATGCTTACACATACTGTACCTACCTACATTCCACATAGTATAAGATAATGATTTACAGGTTTACAGGACACACATTTTACATTTACATTTTGCAGCCATGTTTAGTACAGTGTACAAGCATTCATTTTTTTTTTTAAGTTAAAATGTCTATTTTTCTTAGTGTAAAAAATCGTGATAAATGCTCCTAATTAGAACATTACATAATATGACTTACATAATTTGTACTCTGCTCCACTGACTGCCTCGGTCTGTACACATCTTGTGAGCGTTGCTGTCTTAAGGCTTCTTTGTATTCCCTGCAACAAACCAAAATACAGTAAAATGCATACATCTTTCCAAACAAAACCTTTAGACACTCATTACATTATTGGCAATAAAAATAAAAACTACAGTTATAATTAACATTAGATATGCAAATATAATAATTCTACTTCAAGTACCATCATACCCTAAATTAGTTCAAGTCCAGTTATTCATAATTTACAGTGGAGCAAAACTGAATTTGCATTCATCAAACCTTTTCTTCTGATGCCTAATTTACAGAAAACCATTTGTAGAACAGCTTCACAGCAGCCATTACAATACATCAGCATATAATAATGATGGTATTTTGTAAACAAGGTACAGGAATACTGTAATTGAATACATTTTAAGGTAAATATTTTCACTTAAGTAAAATGATTTAAGTCAACACCACAAATGTAAAAACAAATTAAACTACAGTCTCTTGAATTCTTTTATGTAAGTACAGTACAGAGAAACTGTGGATAAAATTCCAAAAATCATCAATTTGCTTAAACCTTTAAATCTGACACAGATCTTTCTTAGTCACTTTGTTAATTTGGTGTTCACATTTTAATATAGGTTAGAATTCACTTAACATCAGCCACCAATTTGTTTAGTGTTGTTTGAAAATTCATACAGCTGCTCAATTTTACCATGCTTCATCTTATTGTGTGCCAGCCAACCTCAACACCACTTCCATCACCGTTTTTCCTTCCGTACCTTCATCAATGAAGCCAAAATTTAAAATACAGTAACTCACTGCTCTGGAAAAGCCACTATTTTTTATTTTAAAAGTACAGTACCAGCAGTAACTAAGAATTAACATTTCAGCATATGAGAACGTACAAACAAATGTCTAAGTACCTAAAACAACAAATAACACTCAAACTTTGTTACCAATGTTTATTTACAAACATGGTCGAGCCCTTCACCAGTGATATCAATCCAGTGCATGAGAATTTGTAAAGTGCAGTAACAAATAATAACGGGAAATACGAAAGTAAATAATTATTGTATTTGTTGTTTATTATTTGAAATGTGTCTAAAGACGCTTACGAAAACTACTTCGGATCCACTTGATAGTGAGTAAATTGGTCGTAAACGTCATACAATAAAAATTTACCGGCCCTCAAGATCTCAAAACGTTCCAACTTTATCCCGTCACCAGATCCACGTAGATCTACCCTGCTCAAGAGCAGAGTAGATAGCAGCCAGCAGACGATACAAAGGAAAGTGCACGTAAAAAGTAAACAAACATACTCTCGCATGTTTATATAATAGAAAATACGTTGTAAGGTGGTTTGAAAGCATGTTCACTGAAAATACACTGTCGGATAGTTGTAATTTTGTTGAACAAGAAGTCTGGAGCAGTTTACCAAGTAAAAATGTTGCCAGAATACATACATAATTCAAGTTTGGAATAAATTATTATTACTAGTACGCAATGTTAATGCTACATATGTATATTATACCAGCACAAAAGGATATTCTGCACTGTTTTAACCTGGTGTAATAACATAGGTCTGCCAGATCTGCAACTGAAATTACCGCTTCTGCAGATTTTGCCATATTCTTTACAAAAGGCCACCAAGTAACTACGTACTTTTCGGATTTATAGCCTCTCGTTAAGCATCCAACGACTGAGTATATCCAGTCATGTGACTAATGATACCCAGTAGGATTGTACCTGCTTCGTTTCTGTAAGCACTTTAAGAGTGATATAAATATAAATATTTGTATGTATTAATTATAGTGTTTAAAAGCAACATGAGTGTTATTTATGTCAGACGAGATATTTGTTACCCAGTTGAATATTTTTGTGCCATTAAGTATTTTCAGTGTGAGCAGGTAGTGGTACTGTAGCAGCAGACAGCCTCAAGCAGCAATTTTGCTAACAGTACTTCTGCCCTTCTGACGAGTATAAAAGATGGGCATTTTGCCTAAGATAATCAGTTGTCAGCGGCTTGGCCTGGCACTCCTTCCCCTCCTTCCTTACGAGTTGTGGCCATAGCCTGCCACCTACACCCTACTACCGAATCTCATCGCCCTTGTACCACTCCTACTGTCGCCAGGTCGGCTCGGCTTGATTGTTAAGTCAGCTTGACCGTGATTCAGCCTTGCACAAGCATGGAGACCTACCTCACGCTACAGCCTCTTGTCTCCATGCCTTTACGGACTAAAAGTATAAAGTGTTGCTGAGCACTTCCAGTAGAGACTCTGTCATTTAGTCAGATGTCGGCCCGGAGAGCCGTATCGTTCAGAGAGGCCATAGCAATGTAGCCATCTCAGGGATCAAGATTGATCACCAAATAACCTTGTTATGTGGTCAGTCAGTTATCGGCCCAAAAAGCCGGATCATGTAAAGAGACCACAGAAATGTTGTAACCTTCATAGGGATCAAGAGTGATCGCCATATAACCTTGTCATGTTGTAAGTCAGTTATCTGTCTATACAATCATATCATGTAGAGAGAGCATAGATACGTTATAGCCTTCTTAGGGATCAAGAGTGATAACCTCGGCCACGAGCAAGGCCTAATTTTCATTCCAACATTTTCATGGCCCGATGTGCCTTCGTAAGTTTTGTTTGTCGCATGGCTCGAAGTGCCCTAACGAATTAGTTGTACTCTTCACCATACACCGTGCTGTCATTTTGTTGTATCTTTGTATCAATGTCGTTTGAACCTTGTCACATCTACCTGTACCAAATTGTGTATGATTTAAGACTAATTGTAACCTTGACGCCACGCCATCAGGTCTACTTATAAATTACGTTAATGCTTGCCCCTCTGATTTTTAACACTTTACCATTCAGCCTAAGGTCTCTAGTATTCGCGCACATCTTTACAGATTGCTGTGTTGCCCTTCTTTATTTCGGCGTTAAGCATTTCAGATCATGATGATGTTTCTATTTTGTAACATAATAATTACTTACGTTCAAATGTTTGCCAATGTCTGATTTTCATGTTTTAATACCTGTACTGGTGCTGTGACCAGTAAGTGACTTTTCGACGAATGTACTGTTTGTGAGAAGGTTGTGGCGAGTACATTCGGTGCGAGGCGGACTTTTGAATCTCGTGCGCCCCGTGGTCAGGGTTCAGGCACCTTCGTGCCCGGTCGGAGACTGTCGTGCCTCCCTCCCACCCTTGTACCTTCTCCTAATCTTCCTCTGCCCCCCCCCTACCTTTACCGTGCGGTCGGCTTCCCAGCTAGCTTGTGTTACTCTTCGTCCAGCCTTCGGAGCGTCTACATCGCCGGCCTCCCGACAACTAGCCTTCGCTTCGGTGAGTTTTAAGTTTACGTTATTTTTCTATGCGTCCACTCGTGCTGTGGCTTCTCCCCAGTACGGTAAGTCGTGCGTTATCCGCATTTGATTGCAATGTTGTTAGTTTGGAATGAAATGGCGTGGTTGTCGAGAGGCCGACGAGTGTATATATGGCTCTTTTGAACATTTAAATTTTCATTGCGTTGAGTCGCTCACCTGTATCTATAATTTTGTATATCAAATTAAAAATAATGTTGTTTTCAGACTTTAATTGTAAGTGCCTTCGCTTTGGTAGTTAGTTTGTGCTCCCTTGCTCACAAACCCGTGTTCCCTTTGTACCTTGAAGCGGTGCATGCCTTTTCAACAATTTGTAACCAATAACCAAGCTTGTTTGTAAATACGGCCAAGCGCCTTATCAATGTTACCAATCCTGTGAACAGGACTTTGTAAAGTGCAGAAATAAATAATCACAGGAAACATGCACGTAAATATTTATTGTATTTGTTGCTTATTATTTAAAATGTGTCTAAAAGTGTTATAAATATTTGTATGTATTAATTATAGTACTTAACGGCAACACAAGCATTTCTTGGGTCAGTCCGGATATTTGTTTACACAGTTGTGCCGCGAGTAAGTATTTCAGTATGTGCGGGTGGCATCCCTACAGCAGCAGACAGCCTCGAGCAGCTGAGCAGCCATTTTGCTAATGGTACTTTTGCCCTTCTGGCCAGTATATAAGGCAGGTGCTGCGCCCAGCTAGTCAGTTTCAGGGGCTTGGCCTTCGGACCGGGTCAGCCTGGCACTCCCCCCTCTCACTCTCACCCTCTATCATAATCCTGGGAGGCGCTTCTTGTGAAAGGAGCACTCCCATCCCGTCAGGCCAGTTACTTGTAAAGGGAACCTTCCACCCGACCCTTCTTCCTGGACGTGTTTCTTGCGAAGGGAACACTCCACGCCTTTCCTACACCTAGGGGCAGGTTTCTTGTAAAGAGAACCCCCCAACCTCCTACAGATAGATCCTGCCCATACCTCAACCCACCACCCTAGCCAGAATGACTCGAAGGGAGAAGCCCAGCCTACATATTCATGTTTGAGTTTAGACTTAACTTTCCTAGCATGACGACCTAACCTGTGTGTTATTCAAGCCACTATGCCTAGTACTTTAAGTATCCAGGCACACTGCCAGTTCTAAGTGTTATCATACGCTTCCCAGACTCGTGAAGTCTATTGAAAGTTACGGAATGTAGTAAACTTTCCCAAGGATCAAAGATATTGCCGTGTAGTTACCAGTAACCCAGTATTGTTGTTTGTCAACTATTGCCGACAGCCACGACGCCCCAAAGTAAAGAGGCTATTGAATATTGTAAACCTCTCAGGATCAAAGAGATGATCGGCATACATTCTAGGCCACGAGTAAGGCCATAATTCTTGCCCAGTATTTGAATGCCCGGAGTGCCATGTAAAGCGTTTTGTGGTAAGTTTTATTGTATTGCCAAGTTGTCATTTCGTTATTGTCGTATTCTGTTTTTCATATCTCATATTGAGACTCCAGTGCAACAATGTTTGTCATTAGATTGTGACTAACTCAAAACCCTGAATGTAGTAGACTATATACCAAAACAAGTGTTGTATTCATCATGCTGTGACAAGTAATGTAACTTGTGTTCATGAATATAAACATCCTATGAAACTGAACCACTGTCTTTCTCCTTTCATGAGAACACCTAGCACACCAACCCTTGATATCCAATATAAGGTGTTTGCTATCTGCCTTAACCTCTATTTAAGTAAAAATAACACCCTGTGCTAGCAAGTTAGAGTTTGTACTTGTTGGCTCACCCAGTAGTCACTCGCTGGGTCGAGGATAGCTCTACTACGAACTACTCTAAAAGAACCACACCATATTTCTCATGCTCTCTGACCTAAAGATCTTCTAGACACATACACTGCTCACATTCAGCAATCTTACTTGCAACCCAGAACATCTAACACAGTGGACATGTGTCAACCTCATGAAACAAAAGTTGAAGGTGATGTAAACCCATGTCTGTATCAAGTGTATCAACCTGTTCTATGCTTAAATAAATCCTATGAAACTTAATTGATCCCTTGTCTCCTTTAATCAAACTACCTTGTGTTCCAACCTGTGACAATCAGTACAAGGCGAGTGACAAAAGTTTTCCCATTATTTATGGAGAAGATTAACTCCCTGTGCTTGCACTGGAATTCTTTCTTGGTGGATCACCCAGCAGTCACTCGCTGAGTTGAGATTAGCTCTGGTACAAATCACTTTAGATGAGCCATTTTACCTTCTCATGCTCTCACCAACAAAAACTTTCTAGAGTTACGCATTGTCTTCCTACTTAGCAATCACAGCCCATACCAATGCAACGTAGTGGAGGCAGGACAAGATGCTTAGAATTTAATCATCTTTAAAATGAGTCCAAACATGATACAAAACAAATAAAATTGAACCGTAAAACTGACTACTTCCACACCCTCATTACCAATTAAATTAAAATTTTTTTTTAATTTTAATTTTCTGACTCATACCCTCTATAAATATGTTAGATCCCATAGTATAAATCCTTGTTATTTACTTGGAATAATTAATTAATGTTACAAAAAAAATCAATAAAGTATTTCTATAAAAAACTGAAATTACAGTATGATGTAAGCAAAATACATGGGCTGCGTGCCCGTACACATCACAATAGACTTGCTAAATTTTATGTCTAATACAATAACTTACAGCACAGTTATTAACTATGTGCAATATACTAATTTTATTTAGTTTTTTTTTTACCCTATGACTCTCATGACAGGTTGAACCCCTCTTTGTACAATGAGCTTGACACAGTGACAACACAATACGTAAAGCACTTATCTGTGACACTTCACATGAAGCCATACAAAGGCAAAAATAAGAACTATGTTTGACCTGGATGCCATAATCCATGACATTATGCCCTGCCTTATGATAAAAGTATGAAAGTAGTGTCATGCAAACCATGTGTGGATTGTACAGACATTACAACTTTGCTATCCCTAGAAAAGAGTCGCCAGAATCGCATGCAGGGGCAGTTGACTTTTTCACTGCTACCTGAACTAGCCAGAGTGTGCCATGTCTTACCGCCCGAGGAAGCCAGTTTAACACTGGCAAAATGTCGCGACCGCGCATCCGCGGAAAAATGTGTGTCGTCCCTTTGTGTGCATGTACCTGTTTACAAGTATCATCTGTAAGTACTTGTACTTCTGTCTGTTATATACTATTTTGTTAGCCTTAACAACTACCTATTGGAGGTCCCTTCTCCATCAAGCTGAAAAGAGACAGAGAGTTCAACTGGTCCTGTTCATGCTTCAAAATAAGTAGGGAAGTCAACTGTGTAAGAGATAGCCCCATGCTGAGAGCAATTAAACAAGCTACCTAGCCAAGACGGATGTTCACATGAGCTCGTCAGCAAGAGACAAAGTGAGGGTCACCCTTCTTTGCAACTTAACTACATCACCCCTGAAGTAACAACAATTACCTAACATATATCACACACCCATGACCAACAAAAATGTTTGCTGCTCCTACAAATATTTTATAAGTTTACAACACAGATGCACTACAATTTCACAGATTTAAACAAACAACCAAACAATTTATACAGATAATAAGCTAAACATTACACCCTAGCAAAAAAATTACATGTAGTACAAGGCAAATATCAAAAAGCAGTTTCTCTTTGAGAAATTCTGGGTGGCCAATCAAAAACAAACACTAGTGGTCATTCTCATAACACAGCACTTAGCACAAAAAAATTAAAAAACTACTGTAGGGACTACTAAACAACTGAGAAATAACACTGACATAAAAAACTTAAACATCCACCAGCTTCTAAATTTATATGACTAAACTACTGTACACTGATAAACACTGTCAAAATGTTATTGAACATTAGTATACTGAACCAGAATGATGCTTATTATCAAAAGAATTCCATCTGTGAGACACATGTTTGACACTCCTGTATGAATGGGAAATGCCCTCAAATTCATATGCACTGCAAAGAAAAACAAAATTAAGTAACAAATATCTCCCTGAAAAGTTTACCAACCTGTAAGTCTGGATATGTTCCAAAGGCTTCTTGGTGTCTTCGTGACAAGGCAAAACACCATTCCCATTCCTCAGAAGTTCCGTACTGCGAAAGGAAACAGCAAATGGATACGAGCAGCAAACTTCAAACATGCACATGCGTCAGCAGCACACAGCCATATTTGTTCACATAATTTCCTCCCTGGTAGAAATGATGGATATAACTTGTCATTCTTAATACCTACTCACCATTTCCATAACTGCACTCGCATATTTAATATTTTTTGAAATTTATTTTGTTGTTCAGTTTATGCATCTGGTATCACCTTGGTACCACAAACAATAAATTATACTTCACGTAGGCAAAAAAATTTACTGAAATATTTTTAACAAATATTGTAACTATTTAAGTTACTATACTGATTTGGCGGGAAGAGGCCACTAGGCTTACTAATTACATAATAATATTACAGTATGGTGCACAAGTACTTACAGAGTATTACTCGTTGATAGAACACTCACAAGAAAGGACGAACACATTTTCCGCGGAAGCTTGCGACATTTCGCCGGCCCGGCCGGCGAAACGTCGCAAGCCTCCGCGGAAAATGTGTTCGTCCTTTCTTGTGAGTGTTCTATCAACGAGTAATAATCTGTTAAGTACGTGTGCACCATACTGTAATATTATGTAACTAAGTTACTATACTGATAGTTATAAAAAAGTTTTTTTATTGAAATAAATATAAAATAAAATTTACCAGGGATAAAAAACAGAAGATGGCAGAAATCAATTATCCGTAACCTTAGCTGCCAAATACAATCTCAGTAATTGGATGTACCAAACCTGAGCATATCGTAGTGAAAAAATGGTACACAAAGCATGGGGAATTATGTGAGAGAATATGGTTACAGCACCCAGAGCACAACAATCCTAGCTCACATTCTACAGTTAACAATTGTAAAATAATCACAACAGGCAACTACCTACTAAAGCAACAATTAATGATGTCTGGGTATCAGCCTGCCTCCCATAGTAAAAGCACTCTAAGAACTGTATTTAAACTCTGACGTTTCATATAGCCAGGTTAATAAAAATCTGCTTGAGGCACTGTGCCTAACACAAACATCCAGTCAGTTAGAAATAAAGCTTAACACTTTTTTTTCCTAAATACTTATTTGAAAAGATGAGACAATTTGTGTCAAAGTAAATAAGCTGACAGATCGAAATCACAGCATCCTGTCACCAGTGCTCAGTGATGACACGAACACATTTGTCAGAAAGAAAGTATTTGCATACATGTAAGTGCGCAGGACTTGTCCTGTTAAAGAACCCCTGTGGCCACCACCTTCTTCTTCCATAAGAAAACGCAAAATCCTTTTAGTCAACTTTGCAATCAAACATTTACTAGAGTTATGGATATCTATTAAATCAACAAACATCTGTCTGTAGCACTACTACAACTTTTTTGTTGTTTTTGCATTTTACTTGGCTATGTTAAGTAGCATAAGCACATCTGTGCATGCATGCACACACACACACACGTGCGTGCATACACACACATACCTCCCTGAGCTAATAAGATAGTTATCTGAGAAGTAAAGCAGCGCACATGGATAGTTAAAAACACAAATGACTATGCATTTTGTTTTTGCTCCACTAACCAATGGACATTAAAAAAAAAAATTGTATAATTAATTTACAAAACGTAAGTTATGTTACGGGACTTATTCTCTATTCCCGATCTTAGTTAGGTCTATGAAGCATACTTTTGGAGGGAAATTTTGCAATGAAAAAAAAAAAATACTCAACACGGAAAAAAAAATGTCACAGGTGTATTAAGAACAACAATTAACTAGGTGCAGTTGGACAACATTTGATTCTTAATAAGACTTCTGGTTTGGATTTATTTTCACTCGATGTTGTCATTCTATAGACCTAACCACCACGTTAAGTGATGGGGGAAAGGTATGTGTGTATGTGCATGTGAGGGTACGTGTGTGAACACAGAACACACACACTGTCTCTTACTCCCTTTTCCTCTCTTTCCTTAAATTTTTCCCTCTTTTTACCCTCCCTCCTGTCCACTTCATAAGGTTCCTAAAACAATTACTTTTAAATTTTCTGCGTGTGAATCCAGAAATTCTAAGGCGGATGTCTATCTGCCGCTTTAACTGCGTTGCAGTATTTTCTAAGAAAGTACATATTTTTAACTAAACTATTATACTTAACCCAACAAATTTGTGTACTTAAGGAAAGATGACTGAATGATACCTTCAAATAAGCACACATGAAATAAATACTATTTCAAAGCTTTCCAACACAAACAAAAAAAAAAATGCTTTTTCAGTCCGTTGTATCTCAAAACGTAGTAACCAGCTACAGTACTTACAAAACTAAGACCGAGGCATGCATTAGACTTTGTTGTGCAGCAACTTCCAATTAAAGTCATGTTCAGGGAAGCCTGCAGGAAAATATTTAATTACTTGGAGACGACAGGTGATGTGGCACCTACTACATGCTGCAGTGTTGGCCTTATTGCTCCCAGCCCTCAAACATGGGTAATGGCTGCATGTAAATTACCACATTAGGCAAACATTTTGGGTTGAACTATGCTATCGATGAAAACCACGAAGTAATATACGCAGTTACTTGAATAAATTGATCACCAAGATTTTTAAATGTTTGTTTCAATGGAAGTTTGTAATAAGTATGTATTGGTTTGTGGATATACGCTGCCCAGTGCTCATATTTTGTTGACTAAAATTGTATCAATTGAAAACGTACAAAAACATAAAAACTGAGGAGAAATAAAAAAGGCACCCCTGAGGAATACAGTAAATTTTTTTTGTATATCTTTGTGATTAGGCCAGCTGTGTCTCAGCATGAAGAAGGATAATAGATTGCAATTCCTGAAACACTGCATTTTTTCGTTGAAAGGAACGTGTGTCATGTAGTCTTGTAGACTTCTGTCATTTGTTTGTTGTCTACTATCTACAATTTTTGTCTACTACCATCTTTTTTCATATTAGGAATCTCGTTTTCTTTATGACCATATTTTGTGTCCGAGCGTTGTCGAAATTTGACTGAACAGGAAAAACTCCTAGAAAAAGTTTTAAATATTTACCTCATTCTTCCGAATTATTTCAGCACTAAATGCAACTAGGCAAAGTAATAGCTCCGTGAACATTGTAATTTTCAAATTATTCAGACTTAAAAATGCCATATTTTCAAACGCCGCCACAAGCATTGAAAACGCGTACTTATTGGCTAACATAATCACGCTAGGCACTATTGTGTGTATTGGAATTTTTTGAACGACTTAAAAAAACTAATCAAATTTAGTGAACCCTGTTACATAAAAGTTGATTCGAGGAAGTTACCCGCTGTTTGGGCATGCGTGATTGTAGATTTGGAAGCCAACAACGAAGATTTATTTCACTTGGGCTGTTTTTAAAGGAGTGACGACAGCAATGTATTAGGGCCTAGTAGGTCCCCTCACAAATTGAGACCTTTTAGTTATAGGTTTGAGTTTATGTAAATTTAATTTAAATTCTAGAGTGATAGTAACTTACTAAAAATTCAGTTTAATGTTTCAGATCCGATATATAATCATAAGTTTAAATTTGAAAGGTCAGACGCAGTTCACATGCGTACAAAAAGTAAACCTATCGAGGTAATATTTGGAATGAGTTTAACCAAACCTGGCATGGACTATGATCGAACATTCTGGTTGCACGAGTTGGTAAAATAATACGGCAGATCAATTATTTTATTACAAGTACATTTTTTCTCTCATTAATATTTATGTTTCTCATAAACTGCATTGAGATAGCTGTGGTGCCATCTCGGGGCAAGTTTCGCAAGACCCCGCCCGCCCTCGAATTATCGGCCAATCACGAGTGCCTTGAACTCACCTATTGGCTAATGACGTTGCCGCAGCCAGTTGGACAACCAAAACACTACAGCTGTAGAGATATTGTCGCAAAATGCACGCTTTTGACAGAAATGTTTAATTTAAACATAACATATTTATTTTATACTAACCATGTCATGTTGTATAAAGTACAGCATTACATACGTATCATGTACTTTTGTCGTTAATAGCAGTCTATTAGGTCTTTTCTTGAATCTTAAACCATGCTGTCCGCCTTGATTTATCAGACTGCGCTAAAGTTAAGATTATATTTTCCGAGTAAATTGCATTTTATTGCTGTGCAAACGAACTTCTACCCACATTTATACTCTTCGGAGTTCAAGCCATACTCAATTTTACCACATAAACTGCTTTATTTAACACAATTTCACGACTTGAACGTATCTCGCTGTCATTTGTGTGCTACGTACATTAAAATGTACAGTACCGTGACGTCACAGTCACAGGGACATCGACATGACGGTTCACGGTTTTGCCGTGCAAAACAGACTGCTCATTTTATTTAAGTTTTTCTGGAGTTACACAGACACAATGAAAGAAAGTATGGTACCGTTGTTCATTAAATTATACACACTTTTAAATAAAAATATAATAAAAAAAAATAGGAATTTTCCCTATTCTATCTGTAGATTTATTGCTGTTCATATATATATATATAACCACACACACATTATGTGTATGTATATATACACACACCCATATATATGACTATATACCTCTGGGATTGTTTTTATTTCCTGTTTCTGTACTTTGTTATTTAACACACATTTGGTCAACAAAACATTAGCAATGGATGGCATATGTCCACAAAGCAATACATCCAAACTGTGATCACTGTTGCTGGGAACCCGTTCAAGTATTCACATGTCCTTCGAAATAAAGTTTGCAAACATTATTTACATTAAATATTAATTTTCCAATTGACTCGTTACCTTCATAGCGAACAGTTGTTTCCAATTAGATTTGCCAAACATTTTTCTAGCAACCAAAAATAATATTTGTTAACGTTACACTTGCATGATACAGCAAGAATGGCTATAACTTTTATTCAGATATGTAATTTTGATTGAACTTGAGTATACACAAGTTAAATTTTGTTGACATTAACCTTCTGCTTCAATCAGTTAAATTTTTCATGCATCAACTTTAACATCAACAAGTTAATGTTTGTTAACATTTCCTACTATGAGTGGCACTGAATGTTACATATTTTGTGTTGATGGTGTATTCATATCAGACACTTACCCTTCACTTGCTGGCCTTAAACTTGGCTGCTTCAAACCCTGAGACTTGGTGGTGTTTTCTTCAGATGATATCCTGGTTAGTTGCTTCTTCTCTAACTGCTGATGAAGCAGCATTGCCTAACACAAAAAACACACAAATATCTGTGCCATTAATTATCACACTGCACAAGGAAACACATTCATTTTATGAGTATATGAGGAATAAGTCCACTTGAGCTGCTCATGCCAAGACTTGTCTGCTCATATGAATTTTATGATTATTTTGTGCTAATTTTTTATGTCAGTGGCAATCCTAGATTATGTTTTTACGTTAGATTGTTAAAATTTTCCTATAAACACTGTTTTCAAGTATGGCAACACTTTACTGAACTTAATTCTATGACCGGTAGATTTATATATAACTTTTATGCTTAAATATACAAAATTATTTATATATAACCAAAACTTTCCTCTTTTTGTTTACAGTACTTATGCCCAAAATACTGCAAACCACAATGTGTTTTAAAAACAATATTTCATATTCTATAGCAAGTGTAGAAAAGGTTTTCCGTAACATATAAGGCACAACTCAACATCATGTTCCATGTTAAGCATCCACAAATTTGATACGTCTTAGTATGTAAAAAGATAAGTTTAAAGAACTGCTACATCTGACTTGTACAAACATAATAATATGCCAGGCACTTAGTCTGTTGTACATTTTCTCACTGTGAATATTTTGGCATTTGTGGCGAGTACCGAATGAAAATCTGTTGTCTGTTTACTGTTGAAAGAGCACATGTTGATTGGCCACTATGTGCATTAATTGAAACTCACGAGCTGAAGTAGGTAGGTTTAATCAGTCCCCTGAAAATGTATTGAAATTTTGTCCAACCCATCCTACCATAGTGAGTTTTTATTAAGTGGAGTAATGACTCTAAAAACTTTCTTAGAAATTATGTGTAGGTGCCATTTTGTATTGTATAAATTTGGACTAGTCCAAACCCAGTTTGTATTGGGTGTAATGTAAAAGCTAAAATAAATAATAAAATAAATATTATAACATAAAAAATAAAGCAAGGTTCTCTATGCTTGGGTTGAAACCTTTTATTATAACTCGTATTACAATAAATTAGGCATAACGTTAACCTCATTCCTCTCAGATGTAGGTATTAATAATCCATTATAGTTTTAGCCTTTTTTTTTGTGGTAATATGTGAGAAAATAACTAAAGGAGTTGAAATACTGGTATGCTGTCACCGAAGCTACTTTCATGCAACCCATTTCAATCAAGACGGTCTTGACAAATTCGAAGCCGCACCTAATATTTGTCCACAAACAACTCGCCTAAATATTTGGTGACGAGTAAACGTGCCAAATTATCCACAAACGATTTGCCGAAGCATTCGGCGATTCCCTCAACGATTAAGTAGAAATGGCATCAGATCCCCATAAATCAATGAGTAAAATTTTCAAGCATTTTGATTTTCATACAGGGAATTAATAAATAAAGGATTCCTAAACCATAATTTCATGTTATAACATTTATAAGATTTGAATGCTTTGAAGTAATGCACCTTTTCCAACTCATCATCCATGTTGACACTTTCTCCAGGACTTATTGTTGATGGTGTGGATGATCCACTAAGACTGCCATTGCTTCGCGAGTCAGACGGTAATCTGACATGGCCAATTGTGTGTTTCCTGATTATATTCTCCTCTTCCTGAAACAATTAAATTAAAAAAAATTAGCATAACAATTCTTAATACAATGACCAAGTCCAGACTCTGCTTTTAACACAGTTTTTGCAATAATAATTTTTTAAAGATTAAACTAGAGCAGATTTAAAAAATATGACAGACAGTTTTGTTTAAAATGTTTTTGCTGTAAAAGCTAATTTTTTCAAATCAAGAAATTATATGGTTTCGAATAAAAAGTCAGTTGACCAGAATTTCATTAATTATGTAATTACCTAAGACCATAATATTCACTACTTTGAGAAAAAAAAATCAGCCAACATGGAGAAGACGATTTTCAACAAAACTGCCAGACAGATTTTTAGCCTACTTTCCGAAGGAATAAAAATAGGCTTATGAGATCACCTTGCAGTCTGTGCCTGTGTGTGTGTGTGTGTGTCTACATGTGCGTGTGTATGTGTCCCCTAAAAACTTTTGAACCAGTGGACAGAAATTCATCAAACTTTGTATACGTATAGTTCTTTGTAATCTAACTTTACTTTTTATATTAAGTTTTCACAATGTTCATATTTACAAAATGGTGGCCATTTAAAATTTTCGATCAAGCTAGATATCTACGGAACCGTACTTTAATTTCATAAAACTTGGTAGACATATACTACATGCAAAGATGACATTATTTTTGTATATTTTGTTCATCCTGTGTGCATATTTTCAAAATAGCGGCCAATTTTTAGCATAGTATTACATATCTAAGGAAATATTTTTCAGAACTTCGCCAAACTTGGTACACGTACGCTACACACAAAGTTGACTTGACTTTTGTGCATTCCATTTAGCCCATGTTAATTTTTTAGTATAGTATTACATATTCTAGGAAATCATTTACAAAGTTATATGAAATTTGGTACTCATATACTGCATACAAAGCTGACTTGAAGTTTGTATAATTCATTAATCTGTCTGTAATATTTTGAAAATGGCAGGTATTGATAAAAAGACATCTCAGAAAAATATTTTCTTAATTTATTAAACTGGTAACTCACATATTATTTAGCAAGCTGACTTATCTTTAACATATGTTGTATATCATACGTCTAAGTCAATATTACATTTTAATATGCCTAGATTACGTTAACAATTTGAACTTTCAGGAATAATTTGCACCCACTTTGAGAAAAGTAAGCTTAACAGTTATGCTGGTAGCTTCTTGTTATATCTGCTCTTGGTTAGGCATAAAAAATTAATATCTTGAAAAAATTAGAAACAAGACAGCATGGCCTTAAATTTCATTTTACAACGAATCAGCATGCAAAACTAAAGCTACTAAAAAAAGCAATGTGTTACTGCAGAAGAATAGTGCTCCTGTCAGCTTGAGCTGAAATCGAATAAGGTCTCACATTGTTCTTATGACTTTCATATACTGTCACTGTACATTATTTGGTTTGGTTTTGGATGGGGTCGTTATCAATTTTCATAAGTAGGAAACTTGACAGATGTTACTGTTGGGTGGTGGATTTTCTTGGGGTACTCTCAGTTCCCTTCACCTTTGCATTGTGTCGATGAACCATACTCACCTTCAAACATCCTCGTCCGTACGCAAGACCACACTTTTAAGCTCTCATTTCACTTTTATTGATTTTATGAAAATGGTTATTTCTGGAAGTAAAATACACAATTGTATTAATATTTTTATTGCCACCTGGAAGCAGATATTTAATTGACACTGAATGAGCCGAACATATAATAAATGAATCTGTAATTTGAGGAACAACATAAGTCAGTTTTCTATCAACATGAGTTGTGGATTTTAAAATTTTGTACCGAAGTAAATGCAAGTATTATTAAACCACATTGTCATTTGCGAGTGTGGCAAGGCTCTGAACTACGAGTTCATTTGAAAAATACTATATTTCATTGACTACCTATGTACAAAATTATAAAACAACTCGTTCTGGTAGAAAATATATTTATGTTGTTTATCAAATCATGATTCAATCATGGGTATTAGAGAAGAATGCTGCTCTGATAAATTATAATAGTAGTATACAATCTATATCCCCTATCTACTAATTATAACTTACAGGCCTTAGTTCTTGAGACAGGAACTTGTCGAGACCATCACAAGTGCTGTAGCCACTGTCCACTGTGTAGCGTTTGTGGTGTGGCTCTGCAGAGATACCATTGGTCAGCCGAAGATCAGACAAGTGACCAGCAACACGCTGAGTCCTTCGTAACTCATCGTTGAGAAATCCTCGCTTCTTATCATCTTTCAAGGCTTTTATTTCTAGGAACTTGAACACGTGCACACGACCACGCCTACAGAGCTGCCATGCACAAAACAGTACAGTAAATGCTTATTTCTGTAAAAAATATCACTAATAACAGTTATTAACCAACTTGACCAAGCAAAAACCATGTACTGCAGTGAAAATTTCCTTGTTTTTCATTTCAAGTGACAAATATTTACGTCTTACCATCCAAATTCGCCTGATTACATTTTCAATGGCACGCATGTGTAAACGTAACCATAAGTGTACAAATTAATAACTGCTCATAACACTTTCGGTAGATTTATTGTAGCCTACCCTTATTACAATATTTTGTTACATGGTAACATTATTTTCACTTACTTTATCATTAACATTTCAACACCAACTTTAATGCTGCATGTGTTACTGCAGACAAAGCACAGACACCAAGACATTTGTAACTTTGTTATGTGACCAAAATTTGTATATTACAATGTCTGCTAAAAATAAATTATTTACACTGTTTGAATAGGATGCGACTTTCACAGATTTCATATATTTCTATGTACTAATTAGGAAGTTAATGGACCGCTTAAACAGATCTGGTTCATAAAATCTAGACAGATAAATGAACATAATTTGGCATAAATTAGATGAAGAAATGAAGAAGTGCAATAGCTTCAAACCCTTGAGTATTCAATGCCAAAGAGATGAAGGTGTGAACTTATAAGGGAACCCGAACAAGTCAAACACACATATCAAATTACAAAAAATAATTTATTATAAGAGAATGCTACTATGTAGCCAACAGTTGCTGTCACATGTATCCTAAAGCCTGCAACAAAAAAAAAATGACTTTCTACCTGCTTGTCTCAGAAGGAAGCTTCTAGCTCAAAACATATGTTAGTGACTTCAAGGAAATTACTTTAAAAAGACTGCTCCTTCAAGTGATGGCTCAAAAAATAAGAAGAAAGATAAATACTGTGAGGCGGTCCACCCACCACTTAGGCCTTTATTGTTTCCTGTTTATTTTATTTATTTCCTTGTGTTTGATTTATTGAGTTTGCTATTATCTGCTTCTTTACTTTGAGGTATTGTTGACAGGAGTTTGGTAAGGTATTGTTTGGCATTTATCTGTATCAGTTTTGAAATAGTTGAATTATATATATATTTAAGTTGGTTTGTTTAGGCTGAGGCAACTTTGGGTTTTAATTTAAATTTAATATTATAATTTGCAGCTTAACTGTTATTGTATTGTAACTCAGGGCTGGGTGTATTGTTGGTTAGTTCTGTTTGATGGCACAGGTGTGCCTACCCAGTTCCTGGAATCGCTATATTTAGATTTTAACTGTTTTTTCTAACACTTTTATTTTTCACAAAGTGCACGTGCGCCGCCGCTTGTTGAGTGTGCGAAAGAGACTGTATTATCAAAATTTAATCTTCGACAAGACATAGAATATATTCTTGACAAACTGCTTGGTCTAAATAATAATGGAATCTTTCATTAATTTGTCATGCCAAATCATTGCAAGGGAATTATAGGTTAACTTTGAAAAATGATTATAAGTCCTATACAAGATGAACATATAACACTATTATGATCTCCATAATTCATTACAAATATCTTCTATGTCACATTTACCAAAATATTTTAAAACAGAAGTTACTGCAGAAAATTGATAAATAAACTTTAGCATCTAGCTCTCCCTCTTAAGCACAACCTCTTTACACCTAATGTTAGTTGGTCAATGAAATGAGCCCAGTGCTCTAAATGTAAAATTATCCTACCTCCCTCCTATTTTACTTCCTTTTGCTACCAATAACCATATTTTCTATGCCAAGTGTATAGGTCTTTTTTCCTTGCATGTCTATAAAAATGCATTGTGTTACAAGGAAATTAAGTATTCTTATGCTACACCAATTAAAAGCAATGTACGTATTCTATAAAATTAGATGTAAAAACTTTTAACTTGCTCACAGTCCAGTTATATTTTACATTAAACATAAAATAAATTTCCCCCTACATTCAACTCCAAAAAATTATTAATATTATTCTTATATGTTGAATCAGCTATGCTAATTACAATGAGCTCAAACTGGTGTTGATTATCCATACAAGACAAATAAATGGTACACTGTTGAACACTTGATAGTACCTATGAATAGATCAAACACAACTTACACAACAACACAAAACTGATTAAACCAACGAAAGTAAAAAAAACTACTATTATTACTTTGAAGATATAATGTCTCCACCCATCGTTTCACGTTATATAATCAATTTAATGTTATTTTGCAATGTTTTTGTTTGCAACAAAAGATTACATTATTACAATCAAACTATTTTATAGTTCATTATGTATCTATAAAAAATACAACAGAGATGTAGGTGTAGCAAAAATAATGAAAAACAAAGCGTCTCTAAAGTATGGAGTAAAAAAACAGTTAAACACACAAAAAACTGAAGCATGTTTAAAACAGTTCATATTTGGAACTATACTACAATGGTTATACTATACAGAATCCGAACAAAATCAAACTGCAATGCAAAATTTGGCTTACCAGTCCATTAGCCCACCATGAACAGTGTGTTCATGACCAATTCTGCACATTATAAGGTTTGCCATTAATTATCATCAGTATCACTTTACTAACACATGCACATGAATAAATCACAAAACAGTTAATACATTATTTGTGAAATTTAGTTTTACTACAAGTCCAGCTGACAACATAAATTACGTACGTTACTTGCCAGCCCATAATGGTAATAACACGTGCGCAATACCGGAGAGATGCAAGTGGCATTCATTCACAATGTGCTGACATAGTGGCCAGGCACTTGCACAATACACATCAAAGCTGAACTTCAGAAAGCACTGATAAACATGAAGTTCCTCTGGCTGTTGGCAACACAGAGGGTAAGGCAGGAGAGTTGAGTGTCATGCATAGCTTCGCTGTAACACTGAGGTGGGATCGCAATAATTAAATTAACTGAACAAACATTGTCCAGCTTATAAAATTTACCCCACAGCTACGAGTTAAGAAAAGTTGATAAGCATAAACAGTAAAACAACATTACTTTATACTAGATTAAATAAATTAAGCAGTAAAATTTGTGGAAGCTTGTTCAATGTTACAGCACAATTTTATGCAGGACCACAAGTGTTGTCACAAGGCTACTGCAATCAAAGGAAGTACTTGCAATTGTTATTAATAGAGCCATCTCCTGAGCCTTCTATGACGCTATGCGTCTCTGGACTAAGAGTACAGTATTTCAACAGGCAGTACTTGCGACAACCTGAATATGAATTTGTCTCATGTATTTGATAAATTTGTTCAGGAACCAGTATGAATTGTAAATGTGTATTTTAACGTATATTAAAGTGTATTATAATGCAATGCCAGGAGTGTACTTTTATATGTATTTATTGCATAGTTTCAATAATTATTTGCCATGGAAGTTCTGATCATGTCGCTGTGGAGCACTAGCGTAGTGAAGAAGTGATGTAGGTGTAGAGGGGGAAATGTAGGAACCTAGCCCGCGGCAGTTGAAGGTAGAAATGGTGGCTAGACTCGACGGCAAATGGTCATGACGGGGCTACGTGCATCGTGCCAGTATTAGGACACTTTGGGTCCGAGGTGGAACTATATGAACTCTGGCTGTATGGCAAATAGCTGCAATTTCGGTTGGCAATCTGTGCCAGATTTTGACGATTACCACTTGGCTGAAAGTTGAGCACATTAGAGCAGTTCGCAGAGCAGAAGCTGGTGGTGCTGTGAGTCTAAGTCCTGCTCGTTGGGTGCAGCATAAGGAAGGCTACATTGGTTAAGGGGGAGAGAGGGGGGCTCGCTCTTAATACCACGGCCCCCGCAAACTGACTTCCAGAGCTGCAAGCAACAGGGTGCGAAGTAGAGGGAGACATTCCAGCAGACGAGGCAGTTGAACCTGGGTGAGCGTGGACAGTTGGGCATTGCGCTCCACGAAGAGTCTACCGACTGTCCCAGGGCAACTGACAGAGGAGACTACAATCTGATTTAAAGGTATGCATGGGAGGTGGTTTGGAGGAGCCAAATGTCGGGAGCTGAGTAAAACCACGACACAAACTGTCTCACCTAGTGAGTTCTCCACTAGCTGGTGTCCTGGATATAGTAATGTGCCGAGTGTGGTACTAAAGAACGTTGAACTATAACTGGTGGTGACTTGGTAACTTCAGATTAAAAGTGTGTGGACAGAATCTTTATTATTTTTTGCCTATTTTTAAAATGGCTCAAAAATTATTCTCTGTGGATGAGGGCCTTCTTTCCCTTGTAAAGAAATCTAAGGTAGGAGAGGCTGGGCGAACTTAAGGGTGAGGCATTTGTGAGATTTCTCCTACCCAAAGGGCGGGGGGAAGCATCTCAATATATTTTCCTTCCTGAAGACGTTTCCAATCATCACACAAGATTAAGCAAATCATCTACGACTACAAAATACGGTTTGGAAAAGGTATTCTCAAGCACAGATCATTCGAACATAAAAATGTATTTTTATAATAGACAAAAATGAAAACTGTCTTGTTAGTAGGTGCTCGAGATCAGCTGAAGCAATGACTACGGTATGTAAAAACTAACTAAAAAACATCTTTAAGGAGCTAGTACTGTTTGCCAGAGTCCTTGAGAGCGGGGATAGGGAAATTAAATTAGGCGGGGCTCAGTATCCATCATCACCACCACCAACAGTAACAGTGTTCAGCCTACAGTCAGGTTTTAATACAATAGTTCTACATTTTCTCTGGTCTTCTGCCATCCCCTTCAGGTTTGTGTAATGTCTGCTTCCTTTGATGTTGTCTTGTTATATTCTACTTCTTCTCAATCTCTTCCCACAAACTAGACCTACATATACCACACCACTGACTTTTCCCTCATCACGATGAGGCCTCCATCGCTATAGAACCTTAAACAATGGTTTTTAAATACACCGAAAACTATGAATAAATAAGATACTTTATTATCAAAACACTTGAGGACCTCAAATTTTTTTCCTAAATTTTTGTACCTTCTCCTTTTCTCTATGCAGAAAATGGATTTTGTCAGAAAGTTGTATTATTAAAAATGACTGGCACCACCAAATATAATTATACATGTAAATCCTTATCCTTACTCGCACTACAACTTTTAGGTAGGCAGCTCCCTCAAGATCCAATTAAATCCACCCTCAGCATTACAAAAAATTATAATTCTTGTGTTAAAATTATTCAAATAAATTTTATAGAGCATTAATTCTAGCAAGACTCAATCATTCACAAATTTAAAAGAATCTAAAGCTGTAACTACCATAAGCATAACAGCAGCAGAATCACTTACGCTTGCGGGTGGAGACATCAAAGGATTATTACTGAGCTCCAAGTACACCAACGAAGACATACTACGCAGTTCTGTTGGTAATGTTACAATTCTGTTACAACTAATGTCTAACCTCTCCAGCTTCAGGTACATTAATTCTGAAATACAAATAAATACCGTAAATTAATTTTTAACATCACTTAAATAATAAAACAGTTATTATTCACTGTAAAATAAATAATAATTACTGAGTAGGGAGTGAACCAGAGTGCAGGTAGGTTATCACAGCCCTATAGGTAGACTTCCTAACTGGGAGCTCGTAGGCATCCGCCATTCTCTAAAGGACAACATGAATGAAGCCCTAGACTGTAAAAAGCAGAGGAAAATGGAGAACCCCAAAAAACCTATTGGCCAACTGCAACATTTGCCTTGTTTTCCACGTGCAAAAAATTGGAACGGACTGACTGATATGTATACACATACATGTATACAACACGCAAAACACTAGTACACAGCGTTAAAGATCATTAGAAACAATTACAATTCTTATTCCCCTTAAGAGAAGTTTGAGAACAAAGATCATCCTCACCAATTGGAAGTTCAGTAAGGAGATTCTGACGCAAATTTAAGGACTTCAAGGCTGGCAGGTCACCCAGTTGAGGTGGGAGGTGAGCTATTTCGTTGCAGCTGACATCCAGTTCCAGCAAGGACTTCATGAGTCCCATTTCTTTCGGCAGCGCTGTGAGCTTGTTGTTCGAGATGAGAAGTACTTCCACAGGCAGCTGACACACAGTGCTTGGAAGTGCACACAACTGATTACGACTGTGTAACACACCAATCACAGTTTAACCGTTAGAAAAAAATTAACTGTGCAGTAAAAATGAATACACCAGAAAGGCTACCTGTTTAATACTTTACACATTTGAAAACTTTACAAAATATTTTGGCTGCTCTCAGGTGACATACAAACTAAACTACTATATTGGACTCAGTAAGTAAAAATTGCATTTTTACAACATATAAAAATTGTCAACATAGAAGCTAAACTAACCCGATTTACATGTATAGATGACAACGTATGAACTGAAGTAACATGACTTAAACATACACAGTGGTAACACTGGTTGTTCACATGGCTGGCAACCTATAGAACATTTTTAAATTTTTAACATTTCATCAATAACTAGAGACATGAAAAATTTGTGTTTTTTTAAGTGCAAGCTAGGGTTCCAGCAGCTATAGGTCTCGTATCACGTCCACAATTGGCCGTTGACTTACTCGACACTTCCTATTTAAGTTGCTGAGCCAATAATAAAAGTGTAACTAAATGCGGGCTCATATCACTGTTTCAGCAAGAAGCTAATAAACAGCTGCTCTCTGCATGATTTCACATATATTCTTGGAGGCTAGCCTACAGGTCAGTGTACCTGTGAATTTTTCTGGCCTCTATCAATAACTGTTTGAATTCTTTTAACGTAAACATGATTATTGCTAATAATATTCTGCATTAAATATTACATATATAAATTCCATTATAATCCCTTGGAGACAGACATATCAATGCAATATCCAATCCGCGTGACAATGAAACATGAAATTTTGGCACTAAAACAGGATTTTTCAAAATTCAACCACCAAAGACGGTGCAAAGAGGTGAAATGTGCTTTTAATGAATTATTTATAGATCCCGATTTTAAATGGCTATTGTCATAATTTTCAAAATTAGACCTCCAAAGATAACAAAATTTTAACAAAGTTTTCCATTAATTCTTAGTACAAAACACATTTACTACACAAATAACTTCGACTTTCAACTACGTATTTCTGCATTTAAACATTGTATTTATTTGATAATGAAGATCTCTTGAGCCAAGGCTCATATTAGGGAAAATATAAAATCCTACATGGACAGGTGGTACAATGAAACAATAAAGAAAAAAATATATATATATACACACACACACATATTAAGTCTAACTGGACTGTAATCCAGAGCCTTATAAGCTTAAGACAATTCAGGAACATAAGTACATATGTTTAAAATATAGGAACAATAGAGAAAAGAAAAAAAAATACAAAATATACACAAACAGCAACCATCAATTACAAATAAAGATCGCACCCAAATTGCACATAGTTTCCAATAAATTAAAACACAACTAAGTTGGCTAAAACAACAAGGCGGTAATTTGGTAATTTATTGCTTGTGATGCAATTTAAAAATAGCAATGAAACATAAAAGGCCTTTACACCACTTGTTTTGCAGTTAAATTTGTGTAACTTTTTACTCAGCAATATCCAATATGTGAAACACATCAACAATAAGTTAAGAATAATCAATATTTAGGTCAGAATGTACATACAAATGATCTAAATGTTACATATGCTTTGTAAGTAACTAACCCCCTCTAAAACTCATTAATTGATCCTTGCCTGATTTGAAGTGACAGTAGTGCCCTCCCCTGGCAACGTCCCTGATTTTGATATTTCCTAAAAACCAATTATCCAAGTCGCACCATTAAAAAATTATTTGTTTCATATGTGTTGTGGGCCAATTACTTTATTAGGCTACAAGATTTTATAATATGTATGGCAAGTAAGTGGTACTATTTAATATGAAGTCCATGTGAGATTTTGTGCCCGTCAGCTGCAAAAGTGCAGGCCTACATATTACCAAAAGAAAAGGTAAAAAAACTTAAGCCTATGTATTTCCCGGCCATTAAAGTGTATGTGTTTAATCATGTGTTACCAAAAGATTTAAAGCTGATTTGTGAAATTAATCCTACCCATGTTTGTTTATTACTTATGCTTTTTGTTGATATATTTTGTCCAGTTAGGTTGTGAGTGCAAATTTTTGCTATGTACTCTACAAAAAAAAATATTGGCAAGTTTTTTTTATTTAAGTTTTGTGAGTCGCACAACTTTGATAAGAACATAGATATTTCAAAGGTAGGCCCTACTCACAAAAGGTAAGTTTTTTCGATAGTCTGCGACATGAAACTTAAACTACTACTTTATGAGTTTGTAGTGCAGAACCAAATTGAAGGCAACAAGAAAAATAATTTTACTAATACTTTCATGTAGGCCTATTATATATATATATATATATATATATATTTTTTTTTTTGTTTAAAGATGCTTGTTTATACTATCGTATGCTCTAGCAACTTCAGTATGTTGTAACCAAATAAATTACTATTATTTAAATATTTTAGGTGTCGAGTTGAAATAAAAAATAGATAAGTTACTCAAATAATTTTTTTTGTAATGGCATTAAATGTTACAATTTTGAGCATACCTAGGAAAATATACAATAAATGATGTAAAATTTTGAGTTGTTATATTAACTGAACTACTGAAGAGTGGCTAACCATTGCTGCAATATGAAATAATTTTCCATTAAAATTGCCCACCTAACCCTAGTAAGACTTGTGCAGCCAGTATTGAAAACAAATTACCTTACTTGTTAGCCCAGTCAACGAAGGGAAAAATATGACTATAGTCGGAAATAATTATATAAAAGCTGAATTTTGGACAGTTGTCAGAACACCACTAGAGGTGTTTTTTCCCAAAAGTCCCCGCCCCTCTCCCCCTGTGCTTCCCCCCCTACACCCCCTCAAAGTTCAGACTTGCTGTGTATTGGTTATATACCAATATCTTAGTAAGTAATTGTCATAAATGGATGATTTTGTTTCAGGTTCGTTCCTTATTCTTTAATGCATAAAAATGAACTAATGAACAATTACGCTAAAGCATCTGGTTTTCCCGTAAATGTCAGAAATAGGTGCCAGATAGTAGATTTTAGCCTGTCCCGTGACTGATTTTTACCTTGTAGTTTTTATGTCATCAATAAATCTCTAATATCGCTCAAGTAAAAGTTTTAGCTCATTATTTATGCTTTAAATATATGCCATATTTGTACTCTTTGGACCGGTGACTCACCGTCCAGGCGACACGGATTAGTGCCGTGTGAGTCATTCCCTACTCCTCCACGCGGACGATGCACAACAATAGAAACGGTCGCCACGAACATCAGTTACCATGAAGCTGCTGGAGCTGCTCGACGTTAAATGTACTTCGGTTGTGATTTGTTTAGCGAGTGAAAAGCGTATATTCTGTACGTGCTGGAGGAAACTTCTTGCTAGTTATTTTTGAAGAAGCATGTTTTGTGTGAGTAACTGTTAAACATTTTTAATTATACGAATGTTTTCAAAATATTAATTATAATTATGTAGCTTCTGTATATCGATTCATTTGTCAAATGTTATGTGTACAAAAGCATTTTGCAAGCTGTGACATTGGATGATTAACGTTTATTTTCCCCCCGGTACAGTGTATACAGAATTATACTTCTCTCAACTTTGAAAGCACGTTGAAAAATCTTAATATCTAGCAAGTTTTTAGATAGGTGAAATTTTAATAATTATATTTCGTAGAAACATAAATGATACGTGTTAATTATTGAGAACTGTTATTTTTCATACAGTATGATTTTCAATAAAAGTAATTTTTTGCTGCTAATAAAATTCGTGTAATCGTAGTAAACGAGATGATATTTTTGAATATGTTAACTATGTATTTCTAATAACGAAAAATGATGTATCTTGAAAGTTGGTTCATAATGTTAAATAATTTTCAAGCTACCGTTCACGATTAAACTTTGATACTTAAACCGCACACTATGCACTTTGAAAAGACAACAATGCTGTAAGGCAGAAAGTAAGTCAAACGTTTGTTCTGTAACGGTTGGACTTACGCCATTGCAGCAATAATGAATGTCACAGGATGCAAGAGTTCTACGCACACAAGCACAAACGCACTGATAAGTTCCTACTAAGAATAGTTTTTGTCGTTGTCGACTAAGTAAACGTGAAAATGCACATACAATTTCGCAAACAAGACGACTAGCAAATTGGCACCTAATATATCGTCACCGCCCGCCTAGACGAGTATACAGCCTGTGGTGGTATAGCATGTTCAAAAAGAACCTTAAAAGCATAGAAAATTAATTTAACCCGAAAAAACCATATCATGGTGGTACACCTGTACCTTACTAGTTAGCCCCGTTAGAATTAATAAATCTTAACATCTCTAATTGTATTACTATTACGGCGGTGATAAATATGTCGGTTGACTTAAAAAATGATGTATTTATTTGTATTTGGTAGTGAGCAAAAATATTGAATGCAAAATTATATAATGAAATGTGAATACAATTAGTTTACAGAATATCAAATAATGAAAACCATAATTTGGTACCTAATAAAATGTTCCAATCAAAACCCATTCTTAGCCAGGTTTGTTTGTACTGGTAGTATTACTTACAAAAACAATATTAATGCTAAGACTCTGATTACAGGTTACATAAATTTGCTGTTTGATCTGCGCATATTTACATCAACAATGGACACAATTAATTCACTGTGTATTTTTTGTGGCAAGGAATTTGAAGAAGGAACTGTAACTGTGACTGTGACAAAAGGTATACAGACGATTATTGATGCAAGTTTATCCTGAAAAGATGGACTGCATGAAATGTTGGAAGGAAAAGTTAATGTTAGGGTTCACAGTGTGTGCAGGCAAAACTATACAAGACCAACAAGTATCAAAGCTGCTCTTGCATCGACACAACCCAGTGACGTACAGTTGCCTACATCTTCATGCTATTTAAGAAGTTCAGAAAACATGTTTGATTTCAAAAGTAATTGCTTTATTTGTGGCAAGACGGCCATTGTTGATTTGAAAGTTCCCTTGGAACGTAGGATAGGGATTCACCAAATAACAACATTAGAAATAAGGGAAAACTTTTTAAGGAAATGTGATGATCGAAATGATGAGTGGAGTGAGAGAGTCAGAGCCAGACTGCTAAGTGTAAATGACCT